>JAVXUP010004747.1:0-26680 GCA_033070095.1 Escallonia herrerae
GACCTACGAATTTTTTAATAATAAATTATAAGAAAGAGTTAAATAGAGTAAAAAAGGAAAAGAGTACCAAAACAAATAGGATTATTAATTATATATATTCAATTCAAAAGAATTGGACTCTAAATAAAGAAACCAATTAAGTTAGGGGACTACTACCTGCAAAGTTGAAACTTATGTGGCAGAAGGAGAATGTTCCTAAAAAATCATACGTGGCCTAAATATAGAGTTCTAAAAATCCTACGTGTCGCGATTCTAAGCAAAGGTTTCAGCTTTATATATATATATATATATATATATATATATATATATATATATATATATATATATATATATATATATGGGAGCTGATCCATTGATAGCGCTAGCAAATGGAGTTAAGTTGCTAGCGCGATCTGACCGTCCATCCTGAAAGATGGACGGTCCAGATCGCGCCTTTTTCCAAAACTGATCCCCGTCCGCCATACTGTCTCGCGGACGGGAGTTTTACCTTTTTGCCCTCCTCCCATGTCCGCGAGACTGTCTCGCGGACGCCTTTCTGTTCCTGACATGTGTCAGGAAAAAGGCGTCCGCCATACTGTATGGCGGACGATCTCTAGGCTGACACATGTCAGGGCCTGTCCCCTCGGTCGCCTATAAAGTCTCGGGCGTGAGCCCCGAGAACTGTCCCCTGGTATCTGTATGGCGTCAACAGTGTCCTTGGTATCTGTAGCGGACGGCGTCCCTTCGTCAACTCTCTCCTGCTATAAATATTTAATCAGATCGGGGTATATATATTATTGTAGCGGACGGCGTCCCCTCTCTCGAACATCTAACCTAAAGCCGCTACCCCATCTACGGCGACTCACATCTCCGGTCACCCACATCTCCGCCGACACCACCGTCCTCACCTCAACGACGATCTCGATGGCTTCTGGATCGGAGACCACCTACGCCTACGATTATATTGGCAACTTGCACCTGGTAGGCAAACACTTTTTCAAAGTCATGATGCCGGGATTTGAGCATGAACTTGTAGGCTATCCCTCTTTCTCTTTCTCTGTATTTTCGTGTGTTAAAAGTTTGATCTTTTGTTTTTCTTAACCAAAACTAACCTATTTTTTGTATTTTGTGTTTGGTAGGACATACCGGAAGCATTTACCAATCAATTTACAACAATTCATGATAGTGCAAGATTATATAGCCGCAAGGGGGCATGGCAGGTTGAAATCAAGCTGAAGCCCGGCCGATCCCAAAAAAAGGAATTCGCAGAGGGTTGGAACGTCTTCGTGCGCCAGCATGGCCTCGAACTCGGGGACTTTGTAGTGTTCGAACACCTTGGGTGGTGGGATTTTCAAGTTGTAATCTTTGAACGGAGCGCTTGTGAAAAGCTTTCGTACCCCATTTGTGAACCATAGTTTATTATAATAAAAATATTTATGTTCTTGTTTATTATGTTTTCAAATTTTTTCTTGGTTAATTGTGCCTTTTTTTGTTGCCTCGATATATTGATATATTGAGATCGTTGATTATGAATTGTACATTATTTTTTGGAAAAATTGAGATTGTTGATTCCGTCGCTAAAACAAGTCTTTGGGCGTCAGTTTATTAAAATAGCATTAACGTACTATGTCGCTAAAACAAGTCTTCGGGCCAATTTATTTCAATTTATTAAAACTGCATTACGGGCGCCAATTTATTCCAATTTATTACATTACGCCACATTGTATAGTTCTATATATATAGCGGATATAAGGCCCTCCGCTTAGGCCGGGTTCGGGAAGGTCGGGAACTAAGGCCCCGTTTGACAAAAAAATTTTCCCTCTTTTTTCAGTTTTAAAAACTGAAATGTCTGGTCCGTGCCAACCATTTTCTGCGGTAAGTATATCCGCGATACTATATAGCGGACAGTTTGGACTAAGTGTAGAAAAAACTAAGTGTTGGAGAGGTGGAAGTAAGTGTAGAAGAAAAAACTAAGTGTAGAAAAAACTAAGTGTAGAAGAAAAAACTAAGTGTAGAAAAAACGAAGTTTTGGAGAGGTGGAACAAAGTGTAGAAGAAAAAACTAAGTAATGGTATTCTGAGGGGCCGTCCGCTACATAGTATAGCGGACGTAGAGAACACAACCAAAAACATTCTGCGGGGCCGTCCGCTATACTATGTAGCGGACGTAGAGAAGACCACCAAAAAAATTCTTCTGTGTCGTCCGCTACATAGTATAGCGGACGTAGAGAAAACTACCAAAAGTCTAGCGTCCGCGATACTATATAGCGGACAAGGAACAGACCCGCGATACTATATAGCGGACGGCAAATATATATTGTCCAGCGGACAGCAAATATATATATTCAAACCCAAAAGAAAGTCCCCCTATAACTTCTACACTCTTCTTCTCCCCGTTTCTTCCTACTCACAAATATTCCCAGCGGCGTTGGCAAGCAGATCTGCGCAATTTCTTCATAAGAGCAGCTTTAATCCCCCCTAATAGATCACGTAAGTTCACAAAATCAATCCTTTACATGTTTCTAATCTATAGTTGTGATCAATATTGCGTTTTATGCGTGGTTTTGATTATGCATTGAGCATGTGCTAGCGGTGATGAGGATTTATATATGTATGTATTTGTTCATGTGCTAGCGTTTGTAAAATCCGATTCCATAGTTTCAGTTGCAAAAAATGGAATTTATCCCTGGACCAGAAGATCCATCCGTGTTATACGACCAAGCCAACCATATCAGTACGCTCATATGGGATGGTGGAGTAAGATACATTATTTATCAACTTTCTTATTATTACGAACGTTGTTTTACCGTTCATTTTGCTCAAATTGTATTTATTAATAATTCGTAGGAAAGAGAACTTCTCACCACCGTAGAAGTATCTCGCGAGTTCACGAGATGGACCTTGAACAATTCCCAGAAAAGCATACTGCGTGGAATTGGGTTTGGGATTTTCACGCATGGGCAGATCTTTCAACAGCTTGACCGGGCCTTGATAGGTGCCCTTGTTGAGAGGTGGAGAAGTGAAACGAATACGTTTCACTTCCCGATCGGAGAGATGACGATTACCCTAGAAGATGTAGGGTTCATCTTGGGGTTGCCGGTGACGGGGCGGCCGGTAATTGCTCCTCCGTCAGACGCAACGAATAAGAGAACAGCGCGAGACTTCTTCACTTCGATACCCCAGGATCAATTTAGCACTGGTGGTATAAAGTTGAAGTGGTTGGTAGATACCTACGGGGTTTTGCCGGAAAACTATACGGGCCGTGAGCTTGTGGTGTACACAAAGGCCTTCCTCTTGTGGGTGATGGGAGCAATTTTATTCCCAACGACGTCGAAGAACACGGTCAGCGTGAAATATTTACCGTTGTTGGGTAACCTGTCGGAGGTTGGGGATTATGCCTGGGGTGCAGCGGTTCTTTCGTATCTGTACCGAGCATTGCACAAGGCAACGAGGCCCAACTCCAAAGCCATATGTGCATGTCTCTCGCTATTGCAGGTATATCATATAAATCATGTCTTCGTTATTGTGTTTTATTTTTGTTGAATCGACGATATAAATATAATTTTTTGATGTTCTCAGGTGTGGTCTTACGAACACCTTGCTCCCGGTGCACCAACGCGTAGGGATGGAACCGACAAAGTCTGGCCTCGGTTGTGTGCTTGGGAGTACAGCCGGAGGGCTAGCCACTACAAGAGGAGAGTCGATCCCCATCACAACATTACGTACTATCGAGGGGAGTTCGACCGTCTATCTCCGGGCCAAATGCGTTGGGCACCGTACATACGTTTGGCGCGACGGGTGGGAGAGTCGTTCGTCTTCACGCTCTCCGGGTTGCAGCGCACACCCCTGATCCATTTCGAGGTCGCAGAGTGGCAGCTGCCCGACCGAGCAATGCGCCATTTTGAGTTGGAGCAGGGTTTGCCAGTCGATGCCCCGGATATGAGGGTTAACAGGAACCCACCGGATGTCGGAGTGTTTGGCACCGCCAATGCGTACGAATTGTGCGCGGCCGAAATAGAGCTTTGGACTTCTTGGCAGGACACACTGGCGGCCATCGTCTCGGAGCCAGACCCCGTTATCAGCATCGATCAGTACGATGAGTGGTACTACCGCATCACGCGGAGGAGAGTAGCCCCTGTAAACTTTGAACGTGGGGAGAGGTATGCGCCTAGGGGTCAGATCGATGAGCGTATGGCATACAATCTCGTAAGTTGCCCAACAAGTCTGACTTGAACCAAATTAGTTGAATATAAATGTCTGATTGAAGTTACTTAATTTTTTATCTCTTTGGATGTAGGTTAATGCCTCGCTTGCATTCTTCCAGAAGTTGAGTGAGCGGAGGGATCTGGTGAGCGCAATGGGCGAGGATCTTTGCCAACAGGCTGCGACATTGGCTTTAGGCTGCGGGAATTTTTTGCGCCAAGCATCGGGCCAGTCTTCGGGAGTAAGCCCGGGAATGGGTTATACGGGCGTCAGCCAGGGATACGGTGATCCCTCTGGACAGGCTTCAGGGGTGAGTCAGGGAGTTGGTGGTACCTCTGAAGCGGGGATGGGACAGGCTCAAGCGTCGTGGGGCGATTACAGCGGCCCCTCCTTCAATTTGTTCCCGGAACCCCTCTCTCAAGTCACGCAAGACTTTCCTTTCGGAAACTACGGTTTCTCCGAGGCACTGCCCATTGTCCCGTGGGCGGGACCAGTTGGCGGCCCCGAAGGGGAATATCAGCCGGCCGAAGAAGGAATTGGAGGCCAATATCCCCCGATCGACCCCCGAGGGCAATATCCGAAAGGGCATCCAGCCAGGCCCCTAAAGCCGCATAAATGCGATCTAATCCGAGCCCGTTATTTTAGCGGGGCCCCCCAAGACGGAGCGTCGTATGACGTGGATCACCCCGAGGGCTTGGATTACAATGCCTCTTGGACAGAGATCGCCTCGCTGGCGCCGGGATCTTGGTTAGACAGCGGTGTCATCTCGCACTACGTGCAAATTCTGAGGCGAAGGTGTCGGGAGCATCCAGACATCGGTCTGCGCGTGTTTATCTTGGATGCTTTTTTCCATCAGCTCCTAGTACAAGAGTGGCACGACTGGGGCAATGCAAGGAAGGGGAGAGGCATGGCCCAGTGGAAACCGTCCCCTAACCTACAAGCATATCTTGCTAGGGATAGTCCAGTGAGCGCAAGTGTTGCCGACGTGTTTCTAATCCCCTTTTTAGGGAATGCCCACTGGTACTTGGTTTGCTACGAACCATTACAGAGCACGGTTTCAGTCGTCGACAGTCTCTACGACGATACCGACGTGATGCCTGTGATTGATATGTACCGAGGCATAGGCCAGTTGGATGCCATGGTAAGATCCTGTTTCCTTCTTGTTGTAACTTGCATATTATAAAACTGATTAATCTTATTTTGCTAGCTATGTTTAATGCTTATTATGGTTCTCGCAGAATCTTTTTGCTGCCCTGGTCAATGGTAGGCGTCGGGAGAAGGTATCGCGCAGGCCGGTCCTCATTTTCCGATTGAAGAGGAGTAGGCCCAAGCAACATAATTCCTCGGACTGCGGCGTCTTCCTCTGCATGTACATGGATTACATTTGCCGGTCTGAGAGCCTCAAGAAGACTGTCTGGAGCGAAGAATGCATACAAGACTTTAGGTATAGGATTGCTTGGCAAATTATAAATGGCCGGCCTAGAGCTATTAGGTTTATTGTAAATCCGTGTAAGGAACATAATTCCTGCGAGAGATGATGTTCCCCAATTCACATTGTAACGTTACAACACTTTTTTAACCCAAAAAATTTATTGAATGCGATTGATTTTATTGACCAATGTGATTTAACGGTGGGAAACCAAGTGTTGGATATCTGTCTATCTGCAGGGCAAGTGTTCAAAAAATAACAAAGTGATCGATAATATGTGTATCTGCGGGGCCGTCCGCTACATAGTATAGCGGACGCAGAAAAGTGAACCACAACCAAAAAAAAACTAAGTGTTGTAGGGGGGTATTCTGCGGGGCCGTCCGCTACATAGTATAGCGGACGCAGAGAAGTGAACCAAAACCAAAAAACTAAGTGGGTATTCTGCGGGGCCGTCCGCTACATAGTATAGCGGACGCAGAGAAGTGAACCAAAACCAAAAAAAAACTAAGTGTTGTAGGGGGGTATTCTGCGGGGCCGTCCGCTACATAGTATAGCGGACGCAGAGAAGTGAACCAAAACCAAAAAAAAACTAAGTGTTGTAGGGGGGGTATTCTGCGGGGCCGTCCGCTACATAGTATAGCGGACGCAGAGAAGTGAACCAAAACCAAAAAAAAACTAAGTGTTGGGGTCTGCGGGGCCGTCCGCTACATAGTATAGCGGACGCAGAGAAGCGAACCAAAACCAAAAAAAAAACTAAGTGTTGTAGGGGGGGTATTCTGCGGGGCTGTCCGCTACATAGTATAGCGGACGCAGAGAAGTGAACCAAAAAGGGGGAGTATTCTGCGGGGCCGTCCGCTACATAGTATAGCGGACGCAGAGAAGTGAACAAAAACAAAAAAAAACTAAGTGTTGTAGGGGGGTATTCTGCGGGGCTGTCCGCTACATAGTATAGCGGACGCAGAGAAGTGAACCAAAACCAAAAAAAAACTAAGTGTTGTAGGGGGGGTATTCTGCGGGGCCGTCCGCTACATAGTATAGCGGACGCAGAGAAGTGAACAAAAACAAAAAAAAACTAAGTGTTGTAGGGGGGGTATTCTTTAATACCTTAGGTTTCTAATGTTGTGCTGCGCAGTGTAGCGGACAGTGTAAGAAATCACGTATAAAAAAATGATTGTAAAGGTTATTACAAACGAGTCATTACTAAAATATTATTACAAAATGTCCGACACTTTTGATGGCTCATAAAAGATTATTACAAAATATTCAGTACACTAAAGTTCCACTGCAGCTTGTTCGTCCTCATCCTCGGCATCATCTTCTTCCCCGTCTTGCAAAGGCACTGGACTTATCCCCAGTGCCTTGTAATGGTTCCGCTTGTCGTGGTCTGTCATTTTGTTGCACAATGCACACCTTCTTAGCTTTTTTGGTTGAGTTGCCGTCTCAATAGAGCTTTTCATCCGCGTAGATCTCTTGCGGCCTTTCGTTTGCGATATAATTGGATCCGAAGGCCGGATATCATTGTCGGCTCCCTCCCCCGGCTCGTCATCTTCTGATCCCGTCGTAGGCTCGGTGTCAACCGCATTGCTGACTGAAGCTGCTTCCAATTGGTCGACGATGGGCTCTTGCTGCTGAGCTACCTCGAGGAGATGTTTATATCCGACCATTGTAGCAGCACCCTTTACGGACAAACGGGTGAACATCGTCACCAGATGATTATACCGCAACGTCTCTGATTCTTCAAAGTCAGTATACGGGTGCTCCGGAAAGGAAATGGTACCGTGCAACCTGTTTGCACCTTTCGTCCAACGTGGCAGGACGTATTTATCGGGGATTGTCCTGATATTCTTCTGTGTGAAAAACCGCAGAATGTGTCTACACAGGATGCCATGGAACTCAAACTTCTTACAAACACATGTCACCGAGTCCGTCAATGTGTCGTGGGTCACCGTATAAATTCTGCGCAGCTTCTCAGGGACGAGGTCATTCACGAGCGAATAAACCTTGTACTCACGCGACGACTTTTCTGCCACCTTATATATACTGTATCGGCCCGATTTTTGCAGCTCTACTTGGTATAGCAGGAAGATCTCCTTCGTATAGACTTTGGCACCGTTCAGCTCCAGCGGGGTCTCAAGCAACCTTCTCCTTTGCTTGTACGTGGTTGCAAAGTCTGCAGCCCTTTCTTTCACGAACAACGACGCAACCGCTTTTTGTGCTGATGTGACGAAACTCTTCAAATTGGTAGCTGTACCCACATAACTATCGAACGTGGCATTCATAGATTCACTCCTGCCCGTCGTTTTCATGCCCGCAGAAAAATGACTTCTCGTGTAAACACCAATCCATTGCTCTTTGAGCCCGTACAAGTGCTGGAGCCACTCGTTGTCTTGCAATGAGTAATCCCGAACAAGCTTTTCCCACCTCTCCTCGAATTCCTCAATCGTTAATGACTTGAGGACGCATTTGTCAAAATCCTGTTTAAAGTCTGGATACTTTGCGTACATGTGATGCAGACGTTCAGGGTATTTGTTGCTTATGTGCCAAGTGCACAAGTTGTGTCGAGTATCTGGGAAGACGGTAGCAATAGCCTTCTTCATTGCCAAATCTTGATCGGTGATGATAACAGTCGGTGCTTTGAAGTTCATTGCTTCCAGCCACACCCTAAACAACCATTCAAAAGAACTCTCGCTCTCGTCCCTTAACAAGGCGAACCCGAACAGGATGGAGTGATAATGATGATTGACGCCCGTGAAAGGAGCGAACGGCATCGAGTACTTGTTGGTACGGTATGTGGTGTCGAAAGTCACGACATCCCCAAAATGCTTATAAGCTAGCCTCGAACGACCGTCGACCCAAAAAATTGTGCTAACTCGATGCTCGTCGTCAAGTTTATAGTCGAAGGTAAACTGCGGGTCCTCCATCTGCATCCGTTTCAATAGGCTCATTGTCGCTTGCGCATCATTGAGGTCATACGCGGCTCGTCTATGGGTTCGGACCGCGTTACGAACGTCTGTCGTGTTAAAGTTTAAATTTTGAATTCCCCCAGCCTGTTCAGCAAGAACATTAATCATGTCGGTAGGTCCTAGCCGCGCATCGCTCATTGTGTGAATTAGGCTCCTCGCGACCTTACCCATCTTCTTGTGTTGATGCATCTGACTCACCTTAGAAGGGGTTACTAACGGGTGATTGTGTGCCAGTTCCAGGCTGGTAATAAGCCAATGATCTTGTTTGGCTTTATAGCTTACGAACATCTTGACCTGGCAATTCGTGCGCGCAAAGCAATCCCGTCTTCTCCGCGCATACCCTATTTCGTCATCATCACTGTCATCGTTGCCTACGCGTGTCTCATTTTGCACTGGGTTTCTGCCCCTATGACACTCGTATAAGCGAGAGCATATCCTTTTCGATACGCTGCTTGTTCTTGTAGTTTTTATTCTAATGCCAAAACCAACCCTCAATGAATAAGCTCGAAAACATTCTCCAGCTTCTTCCAACGTTTGAAAGGTTCGTCCTAGATACGGATCACTAGCATCTACGGGGGTGCTGGAGCTCGATACGAAATCAGACATTGTGAAAAAGACCTATGTAGAAATAGAATACGCTTATTATCTCAAAATTATCTTGACGATTAGACCGATTTAGGATACCATATACATAATCTCAAAAGTGTCTCCTATTTTGCTAATTATATATTTACTGAACATAACAAATTAAAATTACTAAGATAAACGGTAGCAAGATCACAAACTTTACCTTGCTTGAGTGATGCTTGAACCAAAAGTGTGTTACTCCAAGAAAAGCTTGAAGGGTGCTGAAAATGGAAGCAAGTGAATCTGAAAGCCCCGCAAAAATTTTGCTGAAAGAGCCGAGTAGGGATAGATTCTAGGATACCAAGGGGACAGTTCTCGGGGCTCACGCCCGAGACTTTATAGGCGACCGAGGGGACAGGCCCTGACATGTGTCAGCCTAGAGATCGTCCGCCATACAGTATGGCGGACGCCTTTTTCCTGACACATGTCAGGAACAGAAAGGCGTCCGCGAGACAGTCTCGCGGACATGGGAGGAGGGCAAAAAGGTAAAACTCCCGTCCGCGAGACAGTATGGCGGACGGGAACCAGTTTTGGAAAAAGGCGCGATCTGGACCGTCCATCTTTCAGGATGGACGGTCAGATCGCGCTAGCAACTTAACTCCATTTGCTAGCGCTATCAATGGATCAGCTCCCTATATATATATATATATATATATATATATATATATATATATATATATATATATATATATATATATATATATATTTCAAAGTACTTTTGAGTTTTTAATAAGCAAAATTAAGGCCTAATATATAAGTTTATTGATTAAGTAGAGTTTTAGAAGGTGTAAAATTAGTTTCTTACTTTTATAAAGTTTACAAATATAAGGTAAAGTAGGCCTACGAATTTTTTTAATAATAAATTATAAGAAAGAGTTAAATAGAGTAAAAAAGGAAAAGAATACCAAAATAAATAGGATTCTTGATTATATATATTAAATTCAAAAGAGTTGGACTCTAAATAAAGAGACTAATTAAGTTAGGGGATTATTACATGCAAAGTTGAAGCTTATGTGTCAAAAGGAGAATGTTCTTAAAAAGTTCTACGTGGCGTAATTATAGAAAAATCTTACGTGTCGACATTCTAAGCGAATGTTTCAGTTATATATAGAATATCAGAATGATCTTGCTGATTGTTTTTTCTTCACTAGAGAAACAGTCACGAAAAGTCGAAAATGTCACATGGTCTTCAAAGTTGGTTGCTACCCTCGGCAAGGATTGTGCAAGTAGACTTGTATAAGAACAATTGAAGTTTAAAAATATTCTAATTCTGAAAATGGCAACTTTTCATTTATGACATAGGTAGGCAACATGAGGTTGTACATGGGGGTTGAGGACATTGAAACTTACAAAGTGAAGGTGAAAATTACAAGCGTGTAAAAATGCACTAAGGTAGGTCAGGACTTAAGCGGGTGGGATATAGATTCCCACACTTAGAGTTTGAGCTCTCTGGATGCAATCTTGTCAGCGAAGGCGAACTTGAGACCCCTGCACCACTTGAGGCCGTGACTAACAGTCTGATGATAGGGGCAGTAGTTGGGCTTGGCTAGTCCTCGACACATCTTGTGAGATTTATGAAGCTTGGTCTTTTTCCAAAGCATAGAATAAAATATGGATTGTCTTTTTTGGCAAAACAATAGAGATCTTGTAATACCTTTGGCGTATATATTATCCTCTTTGTAATTTGAATATTTGCTACAGGTTGAGTATGTAATCGAGTCCTGAGACAGTGAGATGTCGCAGTGATGGTTGCTTTGACCCCAAAAGGCTAAGCTTGAGTATGCCAACTGGTGGTGATGTCATCTACGGTGTTGCACATCAGCATACCGGAGGAATTGGTTCAGCACTTTATGGAGGTGATTTCAACTATATATCCTACTTCTAAACACTTTAGTAACTTAGTATCATTCATCTGCTTAGAATTAAGTTCTTAGAGTCCTTTACGGCCCCTCGAAGATTTTTGGGACCAATTTTTACCTTGAGATGTAAGTAGGAATGGTAGCTTCTTGCAAGTGTCATCTGCTGTGATATACATATGTATATGTGTACGCATATGTTCCATTTTCCTGGCCTCGAGCTCACAGCTTACAAAGGACTAATAGACACCCCTACAAATCACATGATATTCTCTAGTTCAATCATGGTAGCAGCACTTTGGACCTTTTGTAGGCTTTGTGCACGAATTCAAAAGCCGTGTAAAGCCTATGGTTAGCAGCAACAGAACTTGTTTGGGTTGAAGTGTGTTCATACCCTATTCTGGTCACACCCCAGGACCCGTTAAGGGACCCACTTTGCGCGACACATCACCCAGTCAGCGGTCAACTTTTCAACGCTCAAGAGCCGGTCAAAGCAATGCATGCCCAAGGCACGTGAACCGCTCGTGAAGCGACCTCGGCGTTCCTTCGACCTTGGGGGTCGGCCACCCTTGGGGGTCGGCCACCTGCCTTGACGATCGATGACCGATGACCGTCGTTCGCAACCTCGCTCCGCCGTGGTCGCGACGACTGTCACTCTCGGCCGTGTTCCTTCGTCCCGATGACCATCGCCCGCGGCCACGCTCCGCCATAATCACGACGACCGTCGCTCGCGACCGCGCTCCGCCATAGTCACGACGACCGTCGCTCTCGGCCGTGCTCCGTCGTCGCGATGACCGTCGCTCGTAGTCACGACGACCGTCGCTTGTGGCCGCTCTGTCGCCATGACGACCGTCGCTCACAGTCGCGCGTCATCCACGCAACGACCACTGACGCTCTCTGTCACATTACAATACCCCGACACCAGGTAAGGACTCGCGACAGTTGTCACAGCACCCATGCGCCACAATTAATGTCTCGTGCTGTAGGCACCGCGCCTATGCGCCACAATCATGTTATATGCTTACGGGATAGGCGATTCATCCAGGACACTATCTCCGCCAGGGTGCCTGCGTGACTGGCCTACGTGCCCTGGCACTGGGGGCTCGCGTCGGCACCCCTAAGGACTATGACCCCCGGGTCACTCCGAGATGGGAGCAGGTCTTCGGAAGGGCATCTTGCCTAGTCCACCTGGCAGCTGGGCGTCGGGTCTTCCCCACCGCTGCCAGGCCTGTGGGATTCAGTAAGGGCTTGGACTGGAGGCTGGGGCAACGGGCTACTCTGACCATGCTACCGCGGCATGATCAGTCTCCTCAGACAGGCAGAGAGACGTCGCAAGGGCAGGGCAGCACGAACTTAGGGACCGGCAGTCCCAACGGAGGATCAGTGCTTTGGCCCCCTGGCGACGTGTCGTTCCCAGGGGGTGACACATGTCAACTTATGACACATGCACGTTTTTGCCTATAAATAGTGGACTTTGGAGCTTTTTCAAGGATCTTTCTCTCATTTTGGACTCTTCACTTTCTCTCTCTAAAATGACATTCTCTCTGGAATTCTAGTGAGAGAAACACACTTGGCTTACGTCCACGAACCCTCGACGCTGCGCCCCAGTCGCACGGACCGTCGACTGTCGCCCCTGTTCGTCGTCCCCCTGCCTGCGCGGCGCTGCCAGCCCTCGCGACCTGTCTGGGGAGCCTTGCCCTCGGCCCTTACGTCGTCCTTGCTGTCTCCCGCGTTGCCTATCTGGAAGCTGACTCAGACCGCATCCTTTGTGGCACCTCCACGTAGCATCGAACCATTTTCCGCATCATCATTTTGGCGACTCCGCTGGGGAGGTGAGCATCGTGTTGCAGTCTGCATATCTTCCAGACTCAGGCACCATGCATGTGCAGCGGAGGGCTATGAGGACTACCAACAGTGCAGTTCATTCCTTGCCTGACACATTCACGCAACCATGCCTCAGCAACGTATGGCTA
This sequence comes from Escallonia herrerae, assembly GCA_033070095.1. Classification (NCBI taxonomy): domain Eukaryota; kingdom Viridiplantae; phylum Streptophyta; class Magnoliopsida; order Escalloniales; family Escalloniaceae; genus Escallonia; species Escallonia herrerae. The sequence continues at coordinate 13,030 of JAVXUP010004747.1, forward strand.
CTAGAACTACCGGTCACATCCTCTACCCAGCCATCCAAGAGGCCGTCATTTCCAGACTTGGAGAATATTCAAGCTAACATTGTTCTACTGGCACCACCCTTGGTGTTATGTCTCACTTCATTGGGGGCTTCACCCCTTGCCTACCCCAAGCAAGCCAAGCTCCCTACCCCTTCTGCATGCCTCTCATTGCAGCGACTTGATACGTGGTGCGTGGGGTGGCTCGAGCCACGCTACTAAGTCTCAACTCCGTCAGCCGACATCCCCCTCGGGCAGTGCGACCTCGCGGGCATGCATGCAACACGTCTTGCCAACCCTCCCGTGCCTCGGTCACTCAGTCGGTTGTCGATGCCGACCCACCGCCGAACTCCACACTCCGTCTTCAACACTTAGAAAAATTTCTTCATTTTTCGCGGTCGGGTCATCACCCCGCGACTTCACTCGGCGCCCTCCCCTCTTTTCGACACTTAGAAAAATTTCTTCATTTTTCGCTGTCGGGTCATCACCCCCGCGACTTCGCTCGGCACCCTCCCCTCTTTTCGACACTTAGAAAAATTTCTTCATTTTTCGCGGTCGGGTCATCACCCCCGCGACTTCGCTCGGCACCCTCCCCTCTCTTCAACACTTAGAAAAATTTCTTCATTTTTCGCGGTCGAGTCATCACCCCCGCGACTTCACTCGTCGCCCTTGTCACTCTTCAACACTTAGAAACATTTCTCCATTTTTCGCGGTCGGGTCATCACCCTCATTCTACACTTAAAAAAATTTTCACAAAAATTTTTCACCCTCCGGTGCTCTCTCCAACACTTAGAAAATTTCCCACGAAACTTTTCATCAATCCCCAACCTCCCTCTTTCTCTCCCTTTCCCCTCAAAATTATTCTTCCTCAAAATTTTGCATCCCCTCTCTTGCTCCTTTTATAGGCTCCAAAAAAAAAAAATTCGAATCGAAAATCAATTTCAAAGTAAAACAATCAAAACATCCAGGTGGGCAGAACCCGAACCGCGAGGGCCCCGACCCGCGCCTGCTTCGGCCCGTTTTCCCTCCATTTTTATTCAGCTTCAACGGGTCAACCCGCGCCGCCCGTTGACCCGACCTGACCCAACCCTAATTTCCCCAACCCTAATTTCCATTCTCTTTCTCTCTTCTCCTAGCGCCGCACCTGCCTCGCGCCGTCGACGGCAGTTCGGCCTCCCTGCCGCTCCTGGCCACCGCCGCGGCCCCTCCCCGGCATCTCCTTCTCTCGCCGAGCTCCCTCCTCACGATCCCACACGCCGCCGACCTCGTCGCAGCAGCCCATGCCGCCGACGATGGCTTCTTCTTCTTCTTCCTCTTCTTCCTCTTCTTCTTCTTCTTCTTCTCCTTCTGCTTTTTCTTACTCTTCAGCCCCCCACCCCGCCAACCACCTTGCTCCACCGACCCCCCCCGGCCCATTGGCCGACCCCCCTTGGCCTCTCTCTCTCTCTCCTCTTCCCCGAACCCGCAAGCCCCACGGCGCCATGGCCGCCAGCAACTTCTCTTTCCCTTCGTCTTTTTTTCTCTGCTTCGGCCCCTCCCCACAACCCACCTGGCCGACCCCACTACCCCGCCGACCACCTTGCTCCACCGACCCCCCCTCGGCCCCTTAGCCGACCCCCCTCGGCCTCTCTCCCTCTCCCTTTTCCCCGCACCCGCAAGCTCCACGGCCCGCCATGGCAGGCCCTTGCTGCCGCGACCCCACCACCCCACCGACCCCCTGCTACCCCGACCCCCCTTCGGCCCCACCCAACCTCTCTCCTCTCCCCCGCCCCACGGCCGGCCATGGTAGCCTGCCGCCGCCGTGCCATCCTCTCCATCTTCTTTCTTTTTTCCTTTTTCCCGCACATCCCCAAAGCCAAGGCCAAAATTTTTTTTTTCCAACCTTGACCGCTGTGCATCGCTCGCGCACATGCGCCTGTCGCCCGGACTTCACCTCCGCGACGCCCGTAGCCCGAACATCGTCTCCGCAACCCTTGTAGCCGAGACTTCATCTCTGCGGCGCCCGTCACCCGGACTTCCTCTTTGCGTCGCCCGGGCGCCGCCTTCCGCAACACTCGTTGCCCAGAGCCCGGGCGTCGACTCTGCGACCCCCGGTTGCCCGTCGCCAGGGCGCCGTCTTCGCAACACTCGTTGCTCGTCGCCCGAGGCGCAGTCTCCGCGACGCCGTCGCCCGGGGGGTGTCTCCGCGACCCTCGTCGCTTGTCGTCCGGGCGCTGTCTCCGTGCCCCTCACTGCCCAGGGGCTGTCACCGCGACCCTCGTCGCCCGCCTTCGTCACTCAAAGACGATGTCAACAACTTTTCGGCCAAACGACATCAACATCTTACTATGTGTTTATGCGTGCGGCGCCCGCTCGGGTTGCCCCTCCGCGCACGCCGCACGCAGGGGGCTATGTTCCCAACTTATTCTGGTTGCAATCAAGGGCCCACTAGCGGACCCACTTTGTGCGACCCCCTCCCCTTTTTTGTTTTAGTTTCACTGCTTTTTTTGGTTTGAAAAATACATTTTCACCATTTTCAAAACGCTAACAAAAGCACCCACCATTTTCACAAGGCAACACCGCATTCAGCCTCCACAGCCACAGCGCCACACCTTCGGCCCGCTGCCCATCGCCCGGGCGCCGTCTTCGCAACACTCGTTGCTCATCGCCCGGGCGCCGACTCCGTGACCCCCAGTTGTACGTCGCTCGGGCGCCGTCTTCGCAACACTCGTCGCTCGTCGCCCGGGCGCCGTCTCCACGACGCCCGTCGCCCGGGGGCCGCCTCCCGCAACCCTCGTTGCCAGTCACCCAGGGGGCTGTCTCCGTGACCCTCGTCCCTCGTCGCCTGGGTGCCATCTCTACGACCCTCGTCACCAACGCCGTGCGCACCTCCTGCAAACCTCGTTGCCAGTAGTCCGGGGGCTGTCTCCGCTATCCCAGTTGCCCGTCACCCGAGCGCCATCTCTGCGACCCTCATCGCTCGTCACCCGGGCGCCTTTCGCGACGCCCGTCGCCAGCACCATGCCCACCTTCCACAACACTCATTGCCCATCGCCTGGGGGCTATCTCCGCGACCCTCATCGCTAGTCACCCGGGCGCCGTCTCCGCGACCCACGTCGCCAGCGGCGTGCATACCTTCAGTGCGGACCCCCGCCACCAGCGCCGTGCGCACCTTTCGCAACTCTTGTCGCCCGCGTCACTTGCGTCCGCACGCCGGATCTACAACTCTCATCGCCCTCACACATTTTTTGCTCGCGTCCGTGCTTCAACTCCGTGCTCCCGTCACCGGCGCTCCTTCGCGACTCTTGTCGCCCGTGTGCCATCTCTGCGACCTTCGTCGCCCGCGTCCGCGAGACAGCTCTGCGACTCTCGTCGCAGGCCCTCCAACTCCGCTACTCTCGTCGCCCACGCGCCACCTCTACGACCTTCGTCGCAGGCATTCACATGACAGCTCCGCAACAGGCCCCGTCATCCGCGTGCCGTCTCCTCGAACCACGTCGCCCGTGCCAACTCATCGTGCTCTCTACAACGCGCGCTCAATGCCAATGGTCACTTGATGCTCGTCACCGACCGTGCACAATTGCCATGACGACATCACTAAGTATTGCTCCGCGACAGTCGTCGCCGCGCCCTGGCGCCATGCTTATGATGCGTGCGCCAGGCACCAGGTATTGCTCCGCGACAGTCGTCGCCGCGCCCTGGCGCCATGCTTATGATGCGAGCCCCAGGCACCAGGTATTGCTCCGCGACAGTCGTCGCCGCGCCCTGGTGCCATGCTTATGATGCGTGCCCCAGGCACCAGGTATTGCTTCGCAACGTTCGTCGCCGCGCCCATGCGCCATTCTCATCATGCGTGCCCCCGGCACCAACTTTAGCTCCGCGACGTTCATCACCGCGCCCGTGCGCCATCTTCATAATACGTGCCCCTGGTACCAACTTTAGCTCTGCGACATTCGATCTTCATGATACGTGCCCCCGTCACCAAGTATAGCTCCGCGACGTTCGTCGCCGCGCCCGTGCGCCATCTTCATCATGCGTGCCCCCGGCACCAACTTTAGCTCTGCGACGTTCGTCGCCGCGCCCGTGCGCCATCTTCATGATACGTGCCCCCGGCACCAAGTATAGCTCCGCGACGTTCGTCGCCGCGCCCGTGCGCCATTCTCATCATGCGTGCCCCCAGTACCAACTTTAGCTTCGACCTTCGTCGCCGTGCCCGTGCACCATTCTCATCATGCGTGCGCCAACTTTAGCTTTGCGACCTTCGTCGCCGTGCCATTCTCATCATACGTGCCCACGGCACCAAGTATATGCTCCACGACCTTCGTCGCCGCACCCATGCGCCATTCTTATCACATGTGCCCCGGCACAAAGTATTGCTTCGCGACGTTCGTCGCCGCACCACTTTCATGACATGTGCTCCAGCACCAAGTATTGTCCCCGCGACAATCGTCGCCATGTCCATGCACCACGACCATGTTACAAGCCTCCGGGCATAACACCCGTTCACCACACCATGCGCCCCCGCCATGGGCATGGAAGATATTCGACCCACTCTCCAGAGTGTGCGGCATTCTGGGGGCTCCGCTCGTAGTGCTCCGGCACGAGGACCCCTCCCTGCGGGACGGGCTGTATGTCGTCGCCGGCTCAATCAAACTGCGGCATGGGCTGAGCGCCATCACGGGCTAGCACCATCGCCGGCTCAATCAAACTGTGGCATGGGCTGAGCGCCATCGCGGGCTTAACGCCATCGCCGGCTCAATCAAACTGCGGCATGGGCTGAGCCACATCACGAGCTAGCGCCATCGCAGGCACAATCAAACTGCGGCATGGGCTGAGCGCCATCACAGGCTAGCGTCATCGCCGGCTCAATCAAACTGCGGGACGGGCTTCATGCCGTCGCCGGCTCAATCAAACTGCGGGACGGGCTGTATGCCGTCGCCGGCTCAATCAAACTGCGGCACGGGCTAGCGCCATCGCCGGCTCAATCAAACTGCGGCATGGGCTGAGCGCCATCGCGGGCTCAATCAAACTGCGGGACGGGCTTCGTGCCGTCGCCGGCTCAATCAAACTGCGGGACGGGCTGCATGCCGTCGCCGGCGCAATCAAACTGCGGCATGGGCTGAGCGCCATCACAGGCTAGCGCCATCGCCGGCTCAATCAAACTGTGGCATGGGCTGAGCGCCATCACGGGCTAGCGCCATCGCCGGCTCAATCAAACTACGGGACGGGCTTCGTGCCGTCGCCGGCTCAATCAAACTGCGGCATAAGCTGAGCGCCATCGCGGGCTTAGCGCCATCGCCGGCTCAATCAAACTGCGGAATGGGCTGAGCGCCATCACGGGCTAGCACCATCGCCGGCTCAATCAAACTGCTACACGGGCTTAGCGTCATCGCCGGCTCCATCACCAGGGACCCTGGCCCCCGCAGCAGGATGGGCTGTAACCACATCGTTCATGCGTGCGACGCCCGCTCGGGTTGCCCCTCCACGCGCGCCACACGCAGGGGCTTATGTTCATACCCTATTCTGGTCACACCCCAGGACCTGTTAAGGGACCCACTTTGCACGACACATCACCCAGTCAGCGGTCAACTTTTCAACGCTCAAGAGCCGGTCAAAGCAATGCATGCCCAAGCACGTGAACCGCTCGTGAAGCGACCTCGGCGTTCCTTCGACCTTGGGGGTCGGCCATCCCAAGGGGTCGGCCACCCTTGGGGGTCGGCCACCTGCCTTGACGATCGACGACCGTCCTTCGCAACCTCGCTCCGCCGTGGTCGCGACGACCGTCACTCTTGGCCGTGTTCCTTCGTCGCGATGACCATCGCCCGCGGCCATGCTTCGCCATAATCACGACGACCGTCGCTCGCGACCGCACTCCGCCATAGTCACGACGACCGTCGCTCTCGACCGTGCTCCGTCGTCACGATGACTGTCGCTCGTAGTCACGATGACCGTCACTTGTGGCCGCTCTGTCGCCATGACGACCGTCGCTCACGGTCGCGCGCCATCCACGCAACGACCACTGACACTTTCTGTCACATTACAATACCCCGGCACCAGGTAAGGACTCGTGACAGTTGTCACAGCGCCCATGCGCCACAATTAATGTCTCGTGCTGTAGGCACCGCGCCTATTCGCCACAATCATGTTATATGCTTACGGGATAGGCGACTCCTCCAGGACACTATCTCCGCCAGGGTGCCTGCGTGACTGGCCTACGTGCTCTGGCACTGGGGGCTCGCGTCGGCACCCCTAAGGACTATGACCCCCGGGTCACTCCGAGATGGGAGCAGGTCTTCGGAAGGGCATCTTGCCTAGTCCACCTGGCAGCTGGGCGTCGGGTCTTCCCCACCGCTGCCAGGCCTGTGGGATTCAGTAAGGGCTTGGACTGGAGGCTGGGGCAACGGGCTACTCTGACCATGCTACCGCGGCATGATCAGTCTCCTCAGACAGGCAGAGAGACGTCGCAAGGGCAGGGCAGCACGAACTTAGGGACCGGCAGTCCCAACGGAGGATCAGTGCTTTGGCCCCCTGGCGACGTGTCGTTCCCAGGGGGTGACACATGTCAACTTATGACACATGCACGTTTTTGCCTATAAATAGTGGACTTTGGAGCTTTTTCAAGGATCTTTCTCTCATTTTGGACTCTTCACTTTCTCTCTCTAAAACGACATTCTCTCTGGAATTCTAGTGAGAGAAACACACTTGGCTCACGTCCACGAACCCTCGACGCTGCGCCCCAGTCGCACGGACCGTCGACTGTCGCCCCTGTTCGTCGTCCCCCTGCCTGCGCGGCGCTGCCAGCCCTCGCGACCTGTCTGGGGAGCCTTGCCCTCGGCCCTTACGTCGTCCTTGCTGTCTCCCGCGTTGCCTATCTGGAAGCTGACTCAGACCGCATCCTTTGTGGCATCTCCACGTAGCATCGAACCATTTTCCGCATCATCAAAGTGTTACTCGGAGTGACAATAGCTATTGCTGCACTGGCTGCATATCGACAAAGGAGCCAACGAGAGGATGGTTACCAATTAGTGGTGATGTACGGTGTTGGCATCAGCTTATAGGGGGAGTTGGTTCAGCACTAAATGGGAAGGTGATTTTTCAACATTTAGTCTCCTCCTTAAAGGCACGTCGTCTTCATCTTCGTGTTTTATTTTTGGTTGGTATTAATAGATTATTAATAGATTTCCTTAGCTCCCTTCTGGGTGATCTTTTAGATTTGGTAGGTCATTGAAATTTATATATATGTTAATGACAGCTTTTGCAGTCATAACCTGCTGATAGATTTCTTCCCTGTTCCATGTCCTTGAAGTTCTTGATCTTTGAAGAACTATGAGACCTCCATTCAGCGTGATGCTCTCTCAGTCACTCCTGTTATCAGCATGTTAAACCTTTGGACTAATTATACCTATATCCCTGAGGTTAGGGGGTAGTTACAGGCAAGAACAATAGTTTTGATAAATTACACTTATGTCCGTTGACCAAACGGAACCCTAAAAATCCTGACGGTTTTGATGAAAGGACTGTATTGCCCCTAAGTTAGAACCTTATTTTTTTTCTAATGTCGTTACTTCATTAAATAAAAGAAGAAAAGAAAGACTTTACTTTCTCCTAACCCCCCGACCCCCGCCCATTGCCCACCCCATCTGCATCCCCATTCCCCGTCACCCACCCACCCCGTCTTCCTCCCCTTCCCCAGCGCTGTACCCCGTCTGCCTCCCCTTCCCCGGAGCCGCACCCCGCTTGCCTCCCCCTTCCTCATCACCCCGTCTACCTCCCCCTTCCTCGTCACCGCCCACCCCAAGCCACAGCGTGTAATCTCTTGCTGGCGTCGAAACCTATTGCCGGCGACGTCACCCTTCCCCTTCATTTCTTCTCTCCTCCCCCACAGCAACCCAATCCCTCATTTCATGCCAGCAACTCCATCACCCAATCGAGTTCAGGTCCCTTTTCGGCGCAAGAGGTCGTTGTAATCTTCAGGTTTTGAAGCCCTAATTTGCAATTGCAGATTGAAACCCTAAATTGCAAATTAGGGTTTTGAAGCCTTAATTTGCAAATTAGGGGTTTGAAACCCTAATTGGCAGATTGAGACCTTTGTAAAATGGCTGATTGAAACCCTAATTTGCAAATTAGGTTTTTGAAGCCCTAATTTATAAATTAGGGTTTTGAAACCCTAATTAGCAGATTGAGAAATTAAATATTAAAACCCTAATTTGTAAATTAGAGTTTTGAAACCCTAATGTTTAAATTAAGGCTTAAAATCTTAATTTAAAAATATTCTATATATAAAGGGGTAGTATTGTCATTTTAAAAATACGTATTGCTGACATCATTAAAAAAGTACAATTTTTGGACGGAACCTTGACGGATGGACACATCCGATATATTTTAAAAAGTGTTTGGTCACGGAATGTTACATTTTGAAACTTTGTGTCCTTGACTGTAATTACTCCCTAACCTCAGGAACATAAGTGTAATTAGCCCTAAACCTTTTGAGCCTTGATGCTCATCTTAGGTCTGATATGTAGACTTTAGAGCCATTATACTTCTTCAGTTCCTCACCATAAATAGTGGTATGTTTTTGGCTTTAACGAGTCTTTACCCGGAAGAAACATATGATTATTGAAAATGCATACTGGGGAAAAGTTAGAAGAAAACCCCTTTATATTGCCATCAGTACCTGGCTTATGTGTATCACTATGCAACTTTATACTTTTGGAGGTTATGCCAAGGCCAAACTCGTTCCAAGGCGTATTTGTTTGGAGTCATTTAGAGTTGTCAAACGGGCCGGGCGGCCCGGCCCGAAAAAAGCCCGGCCCGGCCCGGCCCATTCATGAACAGGGCTGACCCGGAGGAATTGGGCTTAGGGCCTGGGCTTGGACCAAGCCAGGTCCGGCCCGGTTCTGGCCAGGCCCTGGCCCGGTTATCCGGCCCGGTTCTGGGCCCGGTTCCGGCCCCACCTGTTTGAATTTTTTATTTTTCCCCCTTTTCCTCCAACGGATATATTCCCCCAAAATTCCACTTTTACCCCCCCAACAGCAATATAACGGCTAGTTTGGGGGGCATTTTAGTCTAACTTAAATTTTCCAACTTCTTTAAAGGTTTTTACACTCTTACCCTCCCCAACAATTATAAACGGATAGTTTTTAGGGGTATTTTGGTCTTTTGTGAAGTTTCTAAAATCTATAAATTTGCACCATTTCTCTCTAATTTTTCACACCAATCTTCTTACTCTCTCTTATCTAAACATTCTATATTTCTATAAGCTTGCTACTATTTCCCTCTCCAATTACTACTCTTGCTAATTACTACTAGTATTTACTAATTAGTACTCTTGTTTATTAATTACTACTCTTACTAAATTCTAATTACTAACTACTACTCTTATTAATTTGTTACTCTCTAATTCTTTTGTCTAGTAATTAGTGAATTTTTATTTATTAATTACTATTACTAAATGCTTTTTAATTACTAACTCTCTCCAATTGGATCAGAATTATCCTCAGTGATTAATATTTGTTACTCGTTCATTCTTTTAATTGTTATTTCTTATTACTACTCTTATACTTGTGTATTTAGTTACTCTTACGAATTTTATTTCCAATCTAGTAAAAAAGTTTAGCGTGAAATATGGCTGGAATATTGAAAAAACTGAGGCGTGGATCATCATCACGAAAAACATCATCATCATCGCAAGCACAAGCGCCAGCGCCACGGCCATCACAAACACCAATCCAAGCACCAACACAACCATTCGTTCCTGGACGAATGAGTACAGGCTGTATGATAGATACCCAAGCCAATTGGGAGTTCAATCAAAACATTCCAGATTTTGAATACACGCCTGATGAAGACCCCCCGCATTATAGTCAAGGACGCAGCTCGGTTGGCGAAGCTACTACTCCGTGGCATAATCTCAACCCTATGCCTGGTCATGATGAAGAAGGGCCGAGCAATGCCTCCGGTAATGAGCCAGAAGTCCAAAAGGGAAAAAAAAGAAAGGCGAGTGTTGGAATCATTTCGATGTAGTTACGGTGGACGGCATCCGAAAAGCTCGATGTAAGTACTGCGCTAAATTATTTTCGTCTGGTAGTGGTAATGGACATCTTAACAGGCATTACCCTCTGTGTGCACCTCGACAAGGCCACATCGAATCTACCTAAACGCAGTTATCTTTTGACGGTAAGTTATTTGTTTATAATCAGCAAGAGCAAAGAGACGGTCTCGCTGAATTTGTTATTCACGATGAACAAGCCTTTTCTTTTGCCGATAATCCTAAGCACTATAGATATATGAACACATACGTTCAACCTTTGTACAAAAAGGTTCATAGAAACACAACTAGATCCGATGCACTCCGACAGTACAATGCTGCCAAAGCACGCCTTATCGATTATTTCGATAAATTTGACGGTAAAGTTAGTTTTACTTCTGCTATTTGGCAATCTCCATTTACTTTTGTTAGTTATTCTTGTGTGACCGCTCATTGGATTGATGCAGATTGGGTTATACACAAGAGAATCATCGCTTTCGAGCTCTTTCCTTTTCCGCATGATGGAATGAACATTGCTACTCTTATATTAAAAGCATGTACCACATGTAAATTAAAGGATAAGATTATGAGTATTAGTTTTGATAATGCTTCTAACAATACAGCTGCTGTTGATGCTTTAAAGGAGAGCCTCAAACCTGTACTTTCTGGTCAATTATTTCATGTTCGTTGTGTTTGTCATATAATTAATTTAATTGTTCAAGATGGTTTAGCTGATGCAGGAGATATTCTTGTCAAAATGAGGGGTATGACAGCGTACGTTAATAGCTCGAGTCCGAGAACACAACAATTTAAAACGTTGTGTGTTGAATATAATATGCCTCGCAGGAGAGCAGTTACAGATGTGGTCCACAGGTGGAACTCTACATACCATATGCTTTTACACATTCTGGCATACCGAGAAGTCTATACGCATTTTCTACTAACCCAGTTCCCAGCCGGCTTGCCAACTCAAGAGGAATGACAGATGGCCACATACCTAGCTAACTTTTTAGAGGTATTCTACACGTCTACCAATTTATTGTCTGGTACGTACTATCCCACCTCTCCTCTCGCTGTAATAGAAATTCTCAAGATGGCTACAATGTTAACAAAATGGAGATATATAGCACCCTTTAGGGAAATAGTAAAAGTGATGGATGAAAAGTTTAATAAATATTGAAGTAGACTACCTGTTATTTTTGCTGTGGCTACTTGTTTAGATCCTAGGTTAAAGTTGCATGGCGTGAACGCCTCGATACAAGAGATATCGAAATTAATGTGCTACACAGCAGAGGAGACAACCGCACTCACAGTAAAAGTGAGCAAGAGGTTTGAGGAATTGTTCAACCTCTATCGTAATTCTGCTGACGTGCGCGGGCGAGTTACATCATCCACTGTTGAGAGGTATTATGCGCCATACCTTAAAGGCTTTGAACATCTAGTAGCAAGACAACTACTAGGTGAAGGTACTTCTAATTTGGCAGGTTCGTCTAGTTTTTCCTCTTTTAATGAGATTGGTGTATATGCAAATACTGATCATTATTCTGATTTATCAATGCAAGAACAGGTTAATTTTAATTTGTTAAATTTTTAGAAACAAAATCAAAACATGTATAAAACTTTATCCCAAATTGTACGGGATGTACTGCCAGTGCAAGCCTCCATGGTTGCTTCAGAGTCGGCATTTTCAGCCAGCGGGAGGATTTTGGATGACAGGAGGAGTCGTCTTAACCCCGAGTCGCTCGAGCTATGTGTATGTTGGAAGGATTATCTTGATGCGAAATACCGCGAGCAAGATAAACCGATTGATGATAGGAAGAGCAGTGACTCGGATATTGAAGTACTTCCGGATGATTAGGTAATTTCTTTTTATTTTCCTTCTCTTAAGTTTTAAGAATAAATTTTTTCACAAAATATACTTTTTTTCCATATATATAAAATAAATTTTTACAAGCAAGATATATATTTTTTCGTATATATAAAAAAATAGGTAACTTCGCCTGTTTGTTTACAAGCAGCCGGTCTCAAGCCCGGATAAAAGGAGGAGGGCCTATGAACACATTTATTTTTCTATACTTATTACTAAAGATCGTCTCGGGAATTAACATGTATCAATCCCGGATTTTCGGCCAATTAGTTTGAAGTAAAATATCAAATAGTAGAAACAGTCTCTCTTATAGTAATAATTGTTATGTGTTCAGATTTTATTAATAAAGATCACCAAGAAGAGTAAGAAAAGATTTAACATATAGCAAAAAATAAAATGAGAGATAAATAAATATATCTATACATACATACATATATATGAATATTACATATAATGAAATAAAATGATAAAAATTAGATTTGTCAAAATTTGAAAATTGGACATGCCTAAAGATGAAATTTAAAATTGAATAATAAGAAAATTCAAAAAAAAAATTAAAAAAAAAGGATCCGGGCCGGCCCAAGCCCGGCCGTAGAAATTGGGCCTAGGGCCATGGCCTGGACCGGGCCTAGCATTTCTCCTCAGCCGGCCCGGCCCGGCCCGGATGCTCCTCCCTGGCCCGGCCCCGCCCGTTTGACATCTCTAGAGTCATTACATCAGTATTGCATTCTCGATAGACTCAGTTGAAGAATGGGAAAGGTGCATGTGCCTTTGTGATGCATAACCTTATTGATAGTTTGTAGCAAGCAACAACTATTCATCCGTGCCGAACAACTATAGCAATGACAAAATGAAGGTTCTTTCTCTTCCTTTGAGACCATGAAGAGCGGAGAGTATATGCCTGACAAAAATGAAGGTTCTTTCTCTTCCTTTGAGACCCTATATCGACAAGTGTACTTTAGCCAGAAGACGTTGGCAATTCAAGCACACGCCGACTCAAGTTTTACATACAGAAAAACCAAAGCAATACTGATCAGTACCATGATACACATACAGAGGGATAAATCTTTGTTTATTACGCACATCATAAAGCTCCACAGAAGGCAAACATCCAACAAAGGCAGAACGAAGCAACTAAAATGTAGCTAGTTTCCTCCAACTCATTTAATGGACATCGGTATAGGAATATGATACTGTGTACACAAGAATGAAAGGTGGGGAGTGAAAGAAGTTGCAGAGGCTCGTATGCACCAGTGAGCAGAGAACAGAAATGTATTTGACATTCCCTCACATGATTGGCGACTCCTATCCTCTAGCAGAGATGCAAGCCTGCAGGGGATTCTTCATGACAACAGTGAACTCTTGCTTATCGGACAGATCGACATCGTCCCCGTCGGCAGCCGTCCATTTGAAGTACCAGACCAAATTGGCCACAAAGTATTCCAAGTGAAGCAAAGCCAAACCAGAGCCTGGGCATATCCTCCTGCCCGCACCAAACGGCATAATCTTTATCTCCCTTCTTCCTGTTATGTCAAACAACGCTTCCCCTCCTCCATGACCACTGGTAGCATCGGCGGCATTTAAGAACCTTTCCGGCTTAAACTCCATGGGTTTCTCCCACACTTTTGGGTCCCAACCCATATCCGCCACCATGAAATTCACGGAGGCATTCTTGGGCACCACGTGTCCTTCCAACTCCACCTCCTCCGTCACCGAGTGGGGCAGCACGAAATGCAACGGCGGGTGACGCCTCAGGCTCTCCA
>JAVXUP010004748.1:0-26626 GCA_033070095.1 Escallonia herrerae
GGCTAGTAGTAACCCAATAGTAACAATTCCATGTATAACTTCTGAGATCCTTGATGCTCCCCACATTCTCCATTATGAACTTCAATAAGCACTTGAACTGTCTGGGCACCCTATAGGCATTGCAGGGTGCGTCCTGAAAAACCTTTGTGAAATTACTCACCCTCCGTCATAAAATACCTAATCGATTTTCGTTTGAGAAAGCGGGCTGAGCTACGGTTAGGAGGTAGAATCCCAAAGGATAAGTACTGGATGAAAGGCTGGCGCCAGTCACCCTCAACATTGATCATGAGGGCTTCCACATTATCTAGTGCATATAGGCATTCGGGGCAAGCCCGTTGCATATCCGAAGCATCCTTGGCCATGGTTGGCCAGAAGAGGCCCATGCGCTGTAGGCGACGGTATATAGGAGGACCGTCGAGGCCGCAGTACTTCTCATGGCCAAGCTCAAGTTTATGTCGTGCTTCTCCCGGTGACAAACACCAGGCTAGAGTGCCTCCGGGACATTGTTTATATAGAACATAGCCCAACATTAGAAAGTCTGTGAGGGTAGAGGCATGAGCAAGAGACGGTTCCCTGAGTTGATCGACGATCGCCTGCCTTCAATCGTCGGTGGTGGTGTCCTTCGATATCAAGTTCAAGGCTGTGCAAGGTTTGGTCCGCTTAAGAATATTTAGCATCCGTTGTTCTCCGTCAACCTTTATCTTTGAAGCGATGATGGCCAAACTGTCCGCATGTCTGTTGTGGCACCTGTTGTGATGTTCATACTGGACATAGGCAAGTCTTCCTTCTAAGTGTTGTACCAAGGCACGATAAGGTGCCAAGGCTAGCTCCTTGACTGTAAACTCCCTGTCAGCCTACTTCATAATCAAGTTCGAGTCGCCCTTCACACATAAGGCTTTAGCCCCCATATTGATGGCGAGCATGAGGCCAATAACAAGTGCCTCGTACTCGGCTTTGTTATTAGATACTAGAAAGGCAAGCTTGAATGAGAGAGAGGTGGTAACACCATCTGGGTGTCCAAGGACGATGCCGACACCCCCTTGCCGGAGGGGTGCACCATTGAGATCTTTACCTGTGGCTGAGCCGTCTAACTCAAGCGTCCACAGTTCATCAATATCGGTGATCAAGGCTGTCTCCTCTCCAGGTAATTGATCCGAGGTCGGTTCATAATGTTGTCGCGGGAAGAAGGCCAAGAGATCTACAAGGGCTTGACTACGTAAAGCTGTGGGGTTCTTGATAGATAAGCCAAACTCGGCCATGAGCAACAACCAACGGGTGAGTCGACCAGACAAGGCGGGGCAAGTGAGCATGTACCGGAGTGGATCAGCCTTGGTAATAAGTGTGATCTGGTGCGCCAAAAAGTAATGTCTAAATTTCTATGAGGCGTAGGCCAAGGCGAGATAGTGCTTCTCAATCTCAGAGTAATTGGCTTTAGGTCCCCTGATTGATCGACTGAGATAATAAACAGGACGCTCCACCCCATCCACCTCTTGGGCAAGCAGAGCGCCTATGGACCTGGGCGTGGAGGTTAAGTAAAGTAATAGGGGGATGCCCTGCTGTGGCACTACCATAGTTGCGGCGACATGAGGACTAACTTGATCTATTCGAAGGTGAGCTGTTGGGGCACACCCCAACGCCACGGGGCGCTCTTGCGCATCAAGTGCTGGAATGGCGCAATCAGCTCGGCCAAGGCGAGAATGAATCGATGAAGGTAAGAAACCTTACCAAGGAAGCTTTTTAACTGTTTGGTGTTCTTGGGGGGAGGCATCTCTTGGATGGAGGCAGCTTTGGACGGGTCAACGTCGATGCCCTATCGACTGACCAGAAAGCCAAGAATTTGTCAGAGGAGACTCCAAAGGCACATTTCAACGGGTTCATCTGCATGTTTTATTGACGACAACGATCGAAGATGACGCACAGGTCTGTGAGGTGATCACTTTCCTTTGTAGAGTTGGTGATAAGATTGTCGACATAGTCTTCCACTGTACGGTGTATCATGTCGTGGAAGATGGCTATCATTGCTTGTTGATAGGTAGCACCCGCATTCTTGAGGCCGAAGGGCACGACTTTCCAACAAAAGTTTCCCATGGGCGTTCGAAAGGCTGTTTTGGCATAGTTGTCAGGATGCATTTGAATCTGGTTGTAGCCAGCAAAGCCATCCATGAAAGACAATGTTTTATGTCCGGCAGCGGCCTCCGTAAGCATATCAATGTTGGGGAATGGGAACTCATCCTTGGGGCATGCTTTGTTCAAGTCCCGAAAGTTAATACAAACACGGACTTGGCCGTTCTTCTTTTGTATGGGGACAACATTGGCCAACCATATGGGATGAGTAATGGGTGCAATGAAGCCAGCCTGGAGAAGGCATTCTGTCTCTATCTTAATCTTCAACTCGAGCTCAGAACAGAAAGTCCGCAAATGTTGTTGAACGGGAATTGACCTGGGAGCAATATTGAGGTGGTGCGTCACCAAAGCAGGGTCCAACCCTGGCATTTCATTGTAGCTCCATGCCAATACATCACTATATTCACGAAAGAGGGTAACCAATTCCTTTCTTTGGCCCGGGGCTAGTCTTGTGCCACTGTACGTAAGTCGTGGTTCCTTGCCTGGGTGAGCCAGGTTGATTTCTTTAAGGTCTTTGGCCTGTAGTCAAGGGCCGTCTTCATAACAAGGAGGGGCGGCACTGGGG
This sequence comes from Escallonia herrerae, assembly GCA_033070095.1. Classification (NCBI taxonomy): domain Eukaryota; kingdom Viridiplantae; phylum Streptophyta; class Magnoliopsida; order Escalloniales; family Escalloniaceae; genus Escallonia; species Escallonia herrerae. The sequence goes on from JAVXUP010004748.1 coordinate 2,690, forward strand.
GTGAGTTTGTGATCTGGTGGGCATTGCTCGACCGTGCAGCAACATTGGGTTTTCATAAGTGGGTTGGGATTGAGGGGATCAGATGCCAGACCACCTGAGCCCCCCCGGCACCGTCATAATTGGTAGATAACCTTGTTGTTTTGGACTATGCGCTGAAATATTAGTGAAGCCTTTTGTTTCTTGGGCTGAGGAGATGCAGGCGCGGAGTGAGGCTTTGTAGCTAGCGAGGTCATCGAGGGTGACCCTCTATTTGTACCATTCTTCTTGGCTTTGGACTTGGGGGGTTTGTTACCACATAGCTCGTCCCAGTCGGGCAGCCTGGTCGAGTGAATATGAGTGGCAGTCTCACCATCCTCTGTGAGTTCAGTGAAGAAAGAGGCCTCAGCACAGTAAGATTCGGCAGATTCTAAGGGGCCCTTGTGACGGGATTGTGGTAGCGACCTCATGTCCCGCAGGACCGCCCACCAGTTTCACACACTGGTGGTACGTGGAGGGAATGGCCTTGTTAACATGGATCCAAGGTCGGCCAAGCATGAGGTGGAAGGTAGGCTCACTGTCGATGACGTGGAAGGCAGTGTCGCGATGGACGGTTCTGACCATGAGGTCGACAGTGATATGCAGGAGAGTTGATTAGGGACCCTGTCCGAAGCCAGAGATTTGGATAGGGTTTTGGATGATCTTCCTTGCGGGAATGCCAGCCCTTTGTAAGGTAATGAGAGAGATGATATTAACTGAGGCCCCGCAATCTACTAAGGCACGGTGAAAGCCCGTGCCATTGATAGAGCATTCGAGAAACAACGGTCGATTGTGGTGTTCGACAGATGGTGAGTCCTCGTTTGAGAAAACCAACGCGGTAGAAAGAATATGTCTGAGTTCGGCTTAGGCAGCGAAGCATTCGGGACCGAGGCATGTGGTAACCTCAATTAGACAATTGGAGAGGTAGGACCGTGCCGTGGGTGAAAACCCTATTTCATCAAAAAAAATCTTTAATTGTCGACATCTATCCAATAGAGGATGACGATTGACAAGCCAAAGGTACACGAGGTACGATGGTGGGGACAGTCTCCGTCGAGGCTTCCACAACGACAGGCTCGACCTGGTTAGTGACCGCCATGAGAACCTGATGGTTCCTATTATTGTTGTCGTTCAATGAGTAAGGGTGCCCATGCTCATCATTGTTCTTCATTAGCTTTAGGTCGCCCGCAGTGACCTTCCTTGCGAAAATGTCTCACAGCCCATTGCAGTGCTTAAGTTAATGTCCGAGAGCCCGGTGGTAGGGGCAGTAGTTGGGTTTGGCTTTATCCACTTCCATGATATTCGTCTGCATGGGTGGCAGACGGAAGTTGGGGTCATTGGCCACCCATTCTGCCAAAAGTTCTTGCACCATATTCAAATCACATGGGTATTCGGGGGCAGGTTCTTGTTTTCTTCGCTTGTCAGGGCGTCGGTCCGTATCGTGGGACAGACGCTTGAAGCTACTATAGTTGCCGCGGTTAGTGATGTTGTTGCTGCTCGGAGTGCCGGAGGTGTCTGCTAAGACGAAGAGTGCATTTTACGGTCGAGGCTTCCACGGCTTGACTGGACCAACCGACTCGTAAGTACGACAGGTAGTTTCCTTGAGGGGTACCCACGACCTCAATTGTAAGTTCTCAATATGCACTCGATACACGTCACTCATATTCTTGATGCATATCGGGACCAATGTTTCATCTTTGCTGAAGTCCGTACACTCGAGGCATTTGAGGTGGATGTAGTGTACGTATTGTTCAAATCCTCCCCCAGGTTCTGGCGTATGCCAGCAATATCAACAATGGTGACTCGTTTAGCTTCATAGTAAAACTTGTCGAAGAAAAGCTGGACCATTTCACTCCAAGAATGGACAGTCCCCGTAGGGATCTGGTGGTACCAAGTATATGCCAAGCCTGAGGAACTTGTGAAATTCCTCAACTTCAAACTATCTCCAGGGCCATATTGTTCCAATGAGCCTGCAAATCTTATTAAGTGCTCATAGGCGTTGCCCTCACGTCCGTTGAAGAGCACAAAAGCTGGATGCTTGTATTTAAGGGGGAAGAGGGTGATGGCTTTATCATCAGCATATGGGGCATGGCCTGTCAGCCAGGTTGAGGATTCAGGTGTAGAATGCTGGGACAAGCGGTGGAGGAGTGCTTCCAAGTCTAATTGGGTGACTTAATTAGGGGATGGTTATGCATGGTTAGTTGAAGGGTGATGGCTGGTTGGGCCGCCGCGAGCCCCGAAGCCCCCAGATGGTGCAACTTGATGAGCGGGAGCAGGGGAGGGTTGGGATATGACAGGGGGTGGTGGCAGTAGCTGTACAGGGTATGGGTGGGTGGGCGAGACATGTCCACCACTTGGCCAGTAATTTGATGTTGTTCAGTCAGGTATGGGTTAGGCTTCATCTCAATGGATTCGTGCGTTTTGGAAGAACTTCGGGTTGGCATATGCTGAGGCATGACAACATGAAGAATCTTTTGCAGCATCGGCCCGAGGTCTGCTTGTGGTCTATGTGATGGCACTGCAGGAGGAGGTATGTCAGCGATAGGTGGTGAAGGTATCGTGAGCCTTACCGCCAAGGTTCTGGATACTTGAGGCGGCGGTAGTCGCGACACTGTGGCCTGGGCGACATCAGGAGCTGGCCTGGGTCCTGAAGGCTGGGTTAATGGAACGGCCTGCTGCGAGGCCAACGCCTGTATGGATTTCTGCATCTCCCTAACAGCGGCTAATAGAGTGGTCTGTGAATCTTGCAGATTGGTGATGGTCGGAGTAAGCTGTTGTATGACTACATTGACAACCACTTGCACATTAGGTGCAGCGATTGAGGGTTGACCTTGGTGTCGTGCGGCACTTGTCTCTTCTTGATCACCAGGGTAGGCCTCTTCTTGCACCGTGGGAATAAGGCCTTGGCTGGCTGAACTGGTAGTCCTCCACTTCATATGCATGGTGCCTAAGTGTGGAAGACAAGTAGACTGCAATACGATGCTCACCTCCTCAGCGGAGTGGCCAAAATGATGTCGCGAAAAGTGGGTTCGTGCCTACGTGGAGGTGCCACAAAGGCTGTAGTCCGAGTCAGCTTCAAAGTATGCAAAGTGAGAGACAGTGAGGGTGGAAGAAAGGGCAGAGAGCAAGGCTCCCCAGATAGGCCATGAGGGCTGGTAGTGCTACAGAGACAAGGCGGCGACGAACGGGTCCGGCAGTCGACAATCTAAGCTAGGGTCCAAGTTAGGGTACAGCGTCAGGTATCCAATGTTAGGGGTCCAAGTATGTTTCTCTCTCTAGAATTCCAGAGAGAATGAGTTTTAGAGAGAGAAAGTGAAATTGCCAAATGAGAGAATCTCTTGAAAATGAATCCAAGGTCCCCTATTTATTGAGAAAAGTACACCAGTGTCATCAATATGTCATTAGCTAACATGTGTTGTTCCCCGGGAGTGACACGTCACCAGGGGGTCCACAAATATCGGTTCTTAGTCGGACTGTCGGTTCCCAAATTTGTACTTCCTCGCCCCACACAGCGTCGCTCTACCAGTCTGAGAAGACTGAAGACACCGTGACAGCATAATCAGAGTAAGCCCGTTGCCCCAGCCACCGGTCCAAGCCCTTACTGAATCCCACAAGGTGCGTCATGAGACGAGTAGAGAACCTGACAACGGCGAGGGTTGCCCCTGTGACCAACTGCCAGGTGGACTAGGAGAGATGCCATCCAAAGACCTGCTCCCGTCTCGGAGTGACCCGGGGGTCATCGTCCTGGGGGCGCCGATGATCACTGGTAACGAGAGTGGACGTGGTCGTAGCTTAGATGTGCCTACTGTCATGCAAGTCACCCCAGGCGGTGATAGCTTTGTTTTAACGAGCCTGTCCTGCTGTGAGGGGTCCTCGTGCCGGAGCACTACGAGCGGAGCCCCTCAGAATGTAGACAACGAAGGCTTCTAGGGTAGCGAGCCCATCCTGCTGTGAGGGGTCTTCATGCCGGAGCACTACAAGCGGAGCCCCTCGAAATGCTCCACACTCCTGAGAGTGGGTCGAAGCATGTTCCACGTCCATGGCGGGGGCGCATGGTGTGGTGAATGAGAGTGGTGCCCCAGGGCCTGTAACATGATTGTGGCGCACGGGTGCGGCGACGACCGTCGCGAGACAATACCTGGTGCCGGGGGCACTTGTCATGGGAGTGGCGCATGGGCGCGGTCATGGTGTCGGGGGGCACTGTAGTGTGACAGAGAGCCAGGGGCATGGCTGTATCAGCAGCGCGGCAGAATGTCAGAGATGGCATGCGGGCGCAAGCGACAGTCAATGCGGCTACAGCGTATGCGCAACAACGGGCACCGTACAGTCCCGATGATGAGTGAGTATTGTGAACCACGGTGCATTTGCATGGGCACAAGAAAAAGGTGGCAGCAGCCCCCGTCGGGTGGGGGTGACCGACCCCCCCCCCTTTGCCAAGGGAAGTGGTCGACCCTTTTTTGCCAAAAGAGGTGGCCGACCCCCCTTTGCCCAGGGAGTTAGCCGACCCCCTTGCCAAGGGAGGTGGCCGACCCCCTTAGGGCGAGGATCACGCCACGTCTTGTTCCGCTCATTTTACTAAGCGTTAGTGTCGTCGCTACATTGGCGACAAAATAATTTTAGACGTGCAAAAGTTAATGAAAAATGCACGTGATCGAAGCATGCACATTTTGATCAGTCGAAAATATATGACGTGTCGCGCGAAAATGGGACCGTGGTGGGCCTTTGAGTGCAACCAGAATAGGTTGGGAAGAATACTTAAGACATGCTTTACTTGCCTTAGCATATTCCACACCCTCGTGCCTCAATTCACACCATTTACATTTTCTATCTCTTCCTCTTTGTCCTGAACTTTTTTCGGAATGTTCATCATGTACTTACTTCTTACAATTCTTTCAAATTTTCAAGTTTCAGTCCTAGATTCTACCTCTTTCTGTCGTTACTCCTTTCTTTCTTCCCAGGCCTCTTCATTCTCTGCCTCCATCACTTGATTTTTCCTACTACTCCCGTAGTAATTCCCCATGAGAACCTTCTTACCTGTCCCTTTTTAAGGATTATTTTCCAACTCTCCTAATTTATCCCACTTTTCACATTTTTCTGTCATCGTCTGATGATGGCAATTAGGCCAACTCACCAAATTCCTTGACATCCTTGTCCGCATTTCTATCCTTCCTCTTAGCACGAGAAACGTGTCTTTAACTTGCCCTGCAATTTTAGCAAAAATATTTATCATCAACATGTTACTTGTGCCTATTCTGGGCAACGCAGGCCAAATAAGCTACCCACCTCAACTTGTTTTGCCCGTTCTCAACAACTTACTCCTTTTGTACACATGACCAGCGAAAATCATCTTTTTGACGTTTTCCCACATCTTGTTATTTCAACTATCTTCTCCATTTCTCAAAATCACGTAGTTGTCTACACTAGACCATTTCCCTTCTGTGGGATTTTACCCGGCGGGCATCCAGAAAGTTCTAAGATCTACATTCTTTACTTCCTTTTACTGGGGCTGTCATAATACCAACCACCAGTTGTACCGTTAAAACTCCCACAATCTTTTTGTAGAAGTCTCACTTGCTCTTCCTTAAGGTCTTCTTGACCTAATACAACTCTCTGCTTATTTCTTCCACTTACATCCTCAACATTCACCATAATCACTTCTATTGAGGGCCCTTCTCGACGGGGAACCCTTTCTCTCTCTTTCCGAGGAAGAAGTATCACCATAATTGAAATTGCACACCATAATATTAACCTGCACACTCAAACAGCTAATGGTTTTCATCACTAAACAAACTTTTTCTACAATAGTATGTAAATAATACTAGTTCCCCATAACCCTTTCCCTTCTCAATCACAACTTTAGGTCCGATTTCAAAAGCGGACTCCTCCCCTATTCGTACACCCTATCAACCTCAGAGAAGCCATAACGCTCCTTTAACAATTTCAGGCTTCAATGACTCTCTCTTAGAATCAATTGTTGTCTGTCTTCAGGCATTGCCCTATCAAGAGGGCAATCACGAACAACATGTCAGATTTTTCCCAGTGACCCGCATACTGGCGTCCACCGTTTCCCTTAAATTCTAATTCAATACTTACTTCCTGTCCTCTCATTCAACTTTCAATCTCTTTATCGTTTAGTAACATCGCTATTTGGGACTCAAACTGACTCATCGATCAGTCTCTTTTTCCTCATTACTTAGAAGTAATTTCTCTTCCAAAAGTCCACCAAAACGTTACACATTCTCACTCTCTGCTCCTCATATCTTCATTCCAGGTTTACACAATAAAAGTGTACAACCTTATCCATCTCTTTAACATGTTCTCTTATTTCAATTCGTACTGGAACTTTATCCAGTTCCTTCACTCTAATTCCATGTCATATACGTCCTCGTCAGGATCCTTTTTGTTTAGATCCGAGACCGCAATCTTATCATCATCAAACCATTCTTCTAAAACTAGGTCAACCAACTCTTTCTTCTATTCCAGCATCAATAGCCGGAATGCTGAGGTTATAATATATATGCCTTAGCCAACCTCAACCCACATATCTTAACCATCCTCCTAGTTCAGCCAAATCATCAAGATTCTTCTTCTACTTCTCTCATCGACAACTTAGGCCTTCCACTAGACACTTCGAAAGTCTACAAATCATTTGCCTAAGCTCTAATACCAACTTGCGACACCCTCAACCCAGGTGACATCACCAGGCTGAGTTATCGACCATAATTACATTTAAAACCCTGTGTTGAATATAGAGAAACTACATCCTCATACTCATACATCATTAATAGACGCTCCAAAATGCGTCCTTACAAAAAAATTTCTTACAAACATACATCATACTGCAACGGAAGACTTTCAAGTCTCTAAATAACATGAATGGTTACAACGTAATATACGACTGTAGTTGTGTGACTCTTATCAACCTCGCAGCTCAATCTTTATCTCACAATTTCCAGCTTGTCTTACCTCACACAACTTATTCCCTTGCTCAACTTTTCTAGCTTGTTTCTCTTTGATCGACCTTATAGCCTGCACAATACAACATAAGGAATGAGCGTAAATCGCCCAATAAAGACAACACGAGGAGTATCGTGTACAAATAATTCAAGAGACATGGAGGAATAATAATCATCTCAACGATAGTCATGAATCAAGAGTAGTCAATAAATTTTAGCATCAACATAACTTGTCAAACGATAATTTTTCTTTTGTTAGACTGAGCGGCTTTAAGGCCCAACAGAACAGCATTACTGCCACCTCCTCATGGACAAGACTGACTGACTGACTGACTGACTATGCAAGTGAACACTAAAACAGGAAATTGGAAAGATAAACATCAACGAAATACAAGTCATTAAAATCATTAACATCAAAAGAAAATCAAATGCAATGCAACTCAGACACGACAGACTAGACTTGATCAGACATGACAGACTCGACTCGCACGCCCTACATCCTCTTTGCCAGTGATCTTATTTCACAGGTCATCCTCCTCATATTGATGTCCCATTTTATGGGATGTTCATCTCAGTCTCAAGTAAATAGAAGTGACACTATCAACAACCAGGAAACTCATTTAGAGTGCTTTCCCTAACCATGTTACAGCCAAGCAACAAGACTTCATCAACAGGGTGGCCTAAGGGAAAATTTATTCCACCTTATGTCCTCAACAACACAACTCAACAAAGAATACTGAATCAGAAGATCAACCGGTGTTCAGACCTAACAACAAGAGTTCAACATAACATCATCAACAGGCAGACTTGGGAGAAGATTACTGCAAGCCCTCAACAATTTTCTTACAAAAGAGAAATGTCGACTACCAATAAGTGCTGACATTTCACAACAACACGCAACGACCTCAACAACAACATCATCAATGATAGGGCAGACTCGGGAGAACTTTACCACAAGTCCTCAATGGTGTTCTCAAAGAGAAGAGATATCGGCTATTAATGACTGTCGACATCTCACAACAACCACATGCTAGCCCCTACGCAACATCATCATTAACTTTGGGTATGCTAATTGAATCGAATCATAGCATACTAGGACACTCACTATCCTCGCTAAATTCCATCAATAGGTGGACCAAGGGAATTTATTTTATCCTAAGTCCTCAATAGCACAATTCAAATATGCATATACAGGTCATAATGACTATCGGTGTCCAATCATAACGACAAGAATTCAACAACACGTCATCAACATGGCATGCTAATCGAACAATGAATTAGCATATCAGAACAGTATTGTCCTTATCTAATTGGCTTATAGCCGAAGAAACTCATAATCTCTTATCACAACGAGCTGCATCACCTAGTCAAATCATGCTCTACTCGTTAGTCATCATTCAATATATACGCACTATCAATTCTACCCCTTCCCATTTAATCATTTATTGCGTCTTACGGCAGCTTGTTAATCCAATCCAATAACTGGATCCTTAACCTAGCTTACAACTCATTAGCGATAGTCACTATCTCATTATTTCAACAGATTAACCTCATTTCTCACTTCTCACCACTTTGAATGCTGAATTACGTGCGTTCCCTAAAATTTGGCGTCAACATGGCATATTATCAAAAATACCCCCTAATGGCTGCTACACCACCTCAACACCCCAAATCAGCTTCAAATTGACCCTTTCAGGTGTTTTATAACCCTTTCCAGACTAAAAATTCCTTTGAAAAATTTTATCGAAAAAATTATCAAAATACCCCTCTCCGGGTGGCAATTTACCAAAATGCCCCCTTAACTTTTCAAGATTACATTTTAACCCCCAAGGCCACACTTATCCCCTGTTTAGCTTCCTAACACTTAATCATCACCAGCATATTCTTATTTAATAAAAATAACACCCCTTAATTAATCAAACTCATGGTTAGATTAATCTTCGATATTTTCTGAGGTATCACAAGTGGTTTCGAGTTCGAAAGTAACAAAAACGAGGGGAGGCTGCCACCTTGGATAGTCCATTCCTGGAGGGCCTGGTGCGGATCCCATATACTGGCGCATAAAATCCCCGCAGCCTTGGGACAATGCATGAACCCGTTGGCGAAGATCCAATGCTATGACATTCACCAGATCCTGCCGCTCACTCAGCTTCTAGAAGAATACGAGCGAGGCATTAACCTACATCCAAAGAAGTAATAAGCATAACCAGAAAATAGGCGAGATTGAATGTAAAACAAAAATTATTAAATCCAGTTAAAAGCATTGATTGGGCAACTTATGAGATCAAATGCCCACTTCTCATTGATCTGGCCCCTAGGGTGGTACTTCAGCCCTCGTTCAAATTTTATCGGGGCTATTCTCTTCTACATGATGCGGTAGTACCACTCATTGTACTGCTCGATGCTGATCACGACGTCAGGCTCTGACACAATAGCCGCCAGTGTGTCCTGCCAAGAATTTCAAACCTTAATTTCTTGTGCACACAATTCGTGCGCATTCACCTTGCCAAACCGTTCTACAGCCGGTGGGTTTCGGTTAATCCTCATATCTGGGGCATCACCTAACAAGCCCTACGACCAGTCAAAATGGCACAATGCTCGATTTGGGAGCTGCCACTCCGCAACCTCAAAGTGGATTAGGGGTGTGCGTTACAACCTGGAGAGCGTGAAGACGAACGACTCTGTCACCCGTCGCTAGAAATGCTTGTACGGTGCCCAATGTATTTGGCCCGAAGATAGTGAGCCGAGCTCCCCCCAATAGAGCGTATTATTGTGATGGGGATCATCTCTCCGCGGGTAATGGCTCGGCCTCCGACAATACTCCCAAGCACGTAACCGAGGCCACACATGCTCGGTTCAGTCCCTACGCCTCGGTGCGCCGGTAGCAATGTGTTCATAAGACCACACCTGAGAACAAAGACAAATTATATATAGTATCGTCAGAATTTATTGTCGATTCAACTAAAAAACCCAAAACATAATCAATATTTATATGATATACCTACAATAGCCAGAGACATGCACATCTAGCTTTGGAGTCGGGCCTCGTTGCCTTGTGCAATGCTCGGTACAGTTATACAAGAGTTGTTGCACCCCAGGCATACTCCCCAACCTCTTGCAGGTTACCCAACAATGGTAAATAGTTGACGCTGACCGTATTTTTCAACATCGTTGGGAATAGAATTGACCCCATCACCCACAAGAGAAAAGCATTTGTGTATAACATAAGCATCACATCCGTATAGTTTTTTGGCAGAACGCTATGGGTATCTACCAACCACTTCAACTTTATACCACCAGTGCTAAATTGATCTTGAGGTATGGAGGTAAAGAAGTCCCTAGCGGCTCTTATTCGTTGCTTCCGACGGAGAAACAATTACTGGCCCCCCGTCACTGGTAACCCTAAGATGAACCCTACATCTTCTAGGGTAATAGCCATCTCTCAAACAGGGAAGTGAAACGTATTCACTTCTCCACCTCTCAACAAGGGCACCTATCAAGGCCCGGTCAAGTTGTTGAAAGATTTTTCCGTGCGTTAAACCCCCAAACCAAATTCCACGCAGCAATATTTTTTGGTATTTGTTTAGTTTTCAAAGTCCCAAATTATTGGATACTTCTATTGTGTTGATGACTGCTCTTTCCTACGAATTAATAAATACAATTTAAGCAAACCAAACGGTATACAACGTTCGTGAGAATAAGAAAATAAACAAAAAATTAAGTATCTTACTTGTCCATTTCAGATAGATGTACTGATATGCTTTTGCTGGTCGTATAATATACGGAGGGATCTTCTGGTCCAGTGTTAAAGTCCATTTTTTTGCAGCTGAGATTATGCAGAAACGTAGAGTTTGGAATGCTTTTATCAATCACTCGCAAATTACCAATGCTATCATATGCATAATACATACAACGCTAGCACATGCTCACACACAACGCTAGCACATGCTCACACACAACACTAGCATACACACACACACACACACACACACACACACACACACATGGAGTCGGATTTTACTAACTCTAGCACATGCTCAATACATAATCAAAACCACGCAAAAGGTGCAATACTCATAACAACTCTAGATTTGTGAACTTACGTGATTAATAAGACGATTAAAGGATTTGTTGGGAAGAAATTGCACGGATCTCCTTGCCAACATTGCTGAAAAAAATTTGTGTGTAGAACGATTGGAAAAGAGTTTCGAAGTTAGGTTTTTATGCTTATATATATGGACCGTCCGCTGCATTGTATCGCGAATGATAAGAGTAGTCCGTTTTATACTGCATTGGACAGAAGATCGTCTGCGATACAATATAGCGGACGGTTTGGATAAGGACAAAATAACAGTCGTAACCGCTGTGGAGGGATAGGACTGTCGTAACAGTCGTGACAGGATTAGGATTGACGTGACATATGGCAGGCAAAAAGTCATCCGCCATATTGTATAGCGGGCTACTTTTTGTTAGGTCAAACAGTAGTCCGCTACACGGTGTAATGGACGGCCAGATAGCGTTTGCAAGATCTCTTATTTTGCTAGAGCTATCAACGTATCAGCTCCCATATATATATATATATATATATATATATATATATATATATATATATATATATATGTGATATTGTGTGTGTGTGTTTATGTATGTGTAGGTTTTGGTCTTACACTGAAATATACTCTATCTGTCTAAAAAAAAGTGATCATATTTTCTTTTTGGGCTGTCCAAAAAAAAATATTCACTTTTTGTATTAAGAAAGATTCTCTACGTACTTTTTCATGTTTAACCTCTTTACAGTTATTTTATTCTATTTCTCTTTCCATATTTAATCCTCCACCAACCCACTTTCTTCTTCCTCTCTCTCTTTGGTTAGAATGAAAACTCACAAAATATATCATCATTAAGCATACAGGTCAAACATGACCAAATATTTTAGGACGGAGGGAGTATAGATGAACAAATAAGAGAGGGGGAGAAATTGGTAAAGCATAAGAGAGGGAGACAAATTTGGTAATGCGACGGGGAAAAAAAGAAATGGTAGAACTGAAAGAGGCGGCGCTTGAAATGTCTCATCGGTTGTCGATGGGTGTTTGAGAGAGCACTCTTCTGGCTCTTTGTGGTGGTTCAGTTAGGGATGATGTGGTGCTAGGTGGTGCAGAGGCTGTTGTAACCTCCAGTTGGTTGGGTTGCGGTCTGATGATCGATGTATTATGGCTGGTTGGGGGTCATTAATGATCGATGGTACAAGTAAGGTGAAGCTATTGGGTTGTGGCCGTCACAACGCCTAATTTTTTTTTATTCGACGTGTTTGGTGGCTGAAGGGTTTAACTGGTATTGATTATGAAACAGGGTTTGGTTGTGTGGCTGTGATGTGGTTCGACGTGTAGAGATGGTTTAGTGGCATTGCTTGTTGTGGCTAGGATGAAATAAAGTGAGTGGTGTGTAGGGGAGTGTTTGTTTGAAAGAGCCATTGGGGGCAGGAGGTGGGTGTTTGTACACTACTTGTACAAAACTGTTTTTATACGCATGTCTGCTACTTAAGCTATATGGTTTGGGGGGGGGGGGTGAGATGCATGTGTGTTGCTGTTTGGGCAGCACAATAGTCTCTGTGTGTGTGCGCAGCGTGTCAGCTATGTAATGTGTTTATTGTTTGTCAGCAGGTGCATATGTTTGCACGCCATGGGTTTGAAGAGAAAAGAATGAGAAATAAAAAGGTCACATTAGGAACCAAAATTGGAGGAATAAGATGGGAGCGAGAAGAATACAAATCTAGATTTTGTGTTCGAGGTCAAGCATTTTTATATGCAAAGTGAGAAGGGGATGGTGAATGCCACGCTCAAGCAAGTATGAAGGTTTATACATAAAGCCAATTAAGGAAAGTTGAATAGTTTAATGCTTAGTGATTATTACATCTAATTTATGTAAGTGACATTTGTTAGCATCAAGTATTTTATAAACGACATATGCTAATATGGTTTCTTAAAAACGATCATTCTACCAAAATGAATTACATTTAGTGATGCTTGAATTTCATTAAAACCGGACTAACATGTGAAATAATGTTTTTGAGACTATTATGTGACTTTGGATTTGAAATGTTTAGTTGCAAAGTGGAGGGAAATGTTTGTTTGTTAACTATGAACATATATATTATTCTCGTTGAAATAAGAACCCATGTGTTGTTCTCAACTTCACCATACTTTTAAAAGTACCAACTGAAACATTTCAAATGATTTGAATGGCAAACCATTTGACTTTTGAAAATGCTACTCTTGTTGGCCTTTGTCTTGGACATGTTTTGAAATGTCATGGATGAAGCTATTTTTAGTTGATGGAAGAATTCACCGATATAATATTTCTATACGGAATAAACTATTGAGCAAGTGAAAGAATCTGTTCGTAGTGTCTTAAATCTAATAAGTGAAAGTTAGATTTCAAGCCCTAGTCAAGGGGGCTAAATATTAATGGCTAATGCACAATATTTGTGCCTATGGTGCCCTCGCACCACATTGATGATTATTTCGAGGTGGGATTCTGAGCCAAGTCAATGTGGCTAGTACTTCCACCGCGGCTACAGAGATGATTGATGAGCTTACCTAATAATTTTGAATAGAGTACTTCTGGCAGAAGTGAATATTATAAGTTGATTGAGCCATTTCATTCTTATTTGTGAATTGAAGTCACTTATTTGCAAATAATCTTTGGCATGGTTATCTGTATCCAACTCACCAGTTGGTTATAGTAAATTCCCCAAGTTCTATTTCGTCACAGTAATTTTGTTTGTTGCAAGGGTTTTTCTTAAACAAATGTTGCATTATTAATTGATCTTATCTTTTGACAGTGGTAAAACTGTAATTTTCATGAAAACGACTTATTATTTTTTGATATGTTACAGTCAGCTAGTTGGGTTACTAACTCATCATGTGAAAGGTCATCCTTTATTTACCATTCTGATTTAAAAGTAAGGTGATGATGTCAATTGTGGGTTTGAGATTCTTTTATGGGAAACGCCAAGCACTTTTGAGGAGTTTATTGGTCAGTTTTTGGATTGTATCACAAGTGTCACTACAATGGTAGTGACACTAGAAATGAATTTTATATTCAGAGTTATAGATATTTTTAGTTTCAAATGCCAACTGTATCGGTTTTTAGTGAGTGAGGCATTTATGTGCCCCATTTGGGCTTGTAGCAGGTCACCTTCGTGGACCCATAGCTAGTTCGGATCATGACACTTTTGGATCAAGGTGAGGCGGGCTAAAGGTGATGTGGTTGAGACTGAGTGCACATTGCCATAGTCATTCCTATTATCCAGGTATCACTTTGGGTACTCGATATGGTTAGACTCCTCACTGGCCTTTGTTTGCCTCAACGTTGCCACATAGGACATATCCAGATTTGCTTCCAACAACTATGCTTGTTCTTCCGTAAATTACTTGTCGTGTGTTTGTACATATCCAAACTGCAACACAAGAAACAATTGCATGAAATTTTGATTTATCTTTAGATAACTAAAAGGTAACACCATTTGTAATTTTTACAAAAAAAAAAAAATGGGAAAATTATCAGATTCAATTTTTGGAATGGTCTTGGTCCAAGGACTGAAATAACTTGATCCTGAAATATGACTTTGACTTCTTCAGCCTTCACGTTTGAAAGATCGTCAAACTGGTTCTTGACTGAGGACATCAAGACTTTATCCTGAACAAGTGTAACAATCCTTGACTTCTAGAATCATGGAACTTGAAGGTAAATTTCTCCATGATTTAATATCAAAAAGAAATTAATCTTCGTGGTTGGAAGTGCTCGATTGAAGACCCTAGATTATTGCGTATTTTCTTCAAATGAAACACAAAGTGTGAAACGACAGAGTTTCAGCATTACTTTGATTGCAGAGACCATGTGTCTCTTCTTCTCTATCCCAAGTCCTTTATTTGTTTGTTAAGTGGTAGGAGTAATTTAGAAAAACCCATAAATTGGGACTTGGTTTCATAATTGGAGGCACTTTTGTCTATTTTTAATCTTGAAATGATTCTTCATCAAAATTTGACTCGATTCCGACATGTAATACAATGAAACCATAACAATGGACTAGCCCTAGTTTGTTGGACTAGTCACCTTAGCCATATTATTTAATTAAATAATCTCATTTTTTGAAGTTGGTCCACTTTCATGTCCTCCCTTGAATCCACTTTTTCCCCGGCGTTGAATAATTGACCAGTGAAGCGAACAAAACTTTTTATTGTTGAGTAGTAAAAATATTTTGGGTGTCTACAATGTTGATACTGCTCTGGTAATGGAATGGGGTGGGAGATAGGACAGATTTGGTGACTATTGTCAAAAAACAAATCATTTATGGTTTAATTTATACGAAGATGATATCAACATGCAACACATATGCTAGATAACTAGTGACAAAAAGGGAGTATGGAAAAATCATTACTGCCTCCATCCCATAATAACCGATCATTTTGACTTTGCACAGATACAATGAAGGGTTGTATACACACTTGTCATCTGTGGTTTACAAAACATTCAAAATGAGATGTTATGTCTGTGTGTCTGTGCATATGCCATTTTGGCATGAGCATCTGTCATTTCCCACCCCCATCTCCCCTTTTTCTTTGTTTAATTTCATCTGCTTCTTTTCCTTCTTCCTCTCTCTCCCACTCCATCAAGCGATGAAATTGGTACAATTTGTCCACACCAGATGAGTAAATAACAAGCAATTTTAATGAAAGACAAACTTATCCACAAAAGAAGAAGATATTAATGTGAACTCTCGGTTTCATCTTACTACAAACGACACGGGGTAAACCAAGGACCGGTTCAGTGCCGGAAAAGATGGAGCAATCTCATCGGAGACTATAAAAAGATCAAAGAATGAGAGTCAAAGATGAAGGAAGAAATGTAGTCATGTTGGGTCATGAGAAACGATTTGAGGATGAAGAGGAAATTGCCCAAATTCTTCGATAGGGAAGTGTATGACATACTAGACAAAAGAAGGCCGCACACAGCGGTGATTAGACTTGGCAAACGGGTATACCCGCCGGGTATGGGTAAAAACGAGTCGGGTATATTTTACGCGATTTTTTTTGGATAGACTTTCTTGGATCCGTACCTACCCATGCGGGTAAGGTATTACCCGCGTGTAAAACATTATCTTTTACAATTGTTTTTAACAAATATTCCTTAAAGGTTTTTTTTCCCTTTCTTCCTTTTTTTATTACATTAAAACAAACAGGACTTGAACATTCCCAATTACAATAATCACTCTCCAAAGATCTATTACACACAACAACCATATAATCAAGATCAGGCTTCTTGAATAAACAAATAAAGCCAAAAAAAAAATCAAGATTAGTAGATCTGCTCGACGGTCAACACAACATTCCTAATTACAATAATACTCTCCAAAGATTTATTACCATAACACAACAACCATAATATCAAGATCAGGCTTCTCGAATAAATAAATGCAACAAAAAAAACCGAGATAAGTAGATCTGGTCCACGGTTAACACAACAACCATAAAATGAAGATCAGGCTTATTTCATAAACAAAATAAAACCAAAAAAATAAAATTCAAGATTAGTAGATTTGGCAGCGACGATCAACAAATCGACGACAGAGGATGGAGCAACGATCGGTGACGGAAAGATGAAGGGCAATGGTTGGTCACTTACTCGATTAATGGATGCGGTGATGGATCGACGACAGGTGGAGTTTGTGGTAGATTCGTGAAAATGAGGGGGGAAGACGTAATGACGGGTGCAGGGAAGAACGGGGGCGACGGCGGCGGGGAAGAATAGGGTGGCGGAGGTGGCTGAAGTGTGTGAGAAGTGAGAAGAAGGGTCTGAGAAGTGAGAAGTAACGAGGAAAAATGAGAGTGAAGGGTTAGGGCAAATGGTTCTTTATATATACTTTGAAAAACGGGTAAACTGGGTAACCCATCACTGGACCCGGACCGACCCAAAAATTTCAGTTCACTTCTGGTGCAGGTCTATTTCTAGTGGGTAGCATATATATGTACCCATACTCTGGGTTTTTGACTGGGTATGGATTGACCACGGGTAAGGGCAGAAAACGGCCACGACGATGGAGGACTTTGAAGCTGAAGGGGTATTCGTAGTGGGCAGAGTGCGATAGCAGATTATGGTTATTTTTGAATTTTGAGAAATCAGGTTAGAAGGAGGTTGGTGGGAGCCTGTAGAAGGAGTTGCTGCCGGTGGAGGAGGCTACGACGAGTGGCACCCACCACTTGCTATTCATCAACCACCAAAATCAAATCAAATATACAACTATAGCATCACCATATCCATAATCATAATTGCACCATGGCCACAACTAAGATCCACCACCATATAAACATAAAGTCTTAAAATCAATCAAGAGGATGGGGTGGACTGTTGTGATGGGTCTGATTGTGGTGGTGTGATAGAGTGAGTGATGGTAGCGCATTATTGGGTTGGATGGAAACAAGCTACGGGAAGAATTGCAGCAGTGGTGCGATCGGAGTAAGAGAGGGAGAGAGAGAGGAGGAGGAGGAGAAAATCAAAGAAAATTAACATATACACACACACACATAGGAGGAGAAAAGCAAAGAAAATTAACACAGAGAGAGAGAGAGAGAGAGAGAGAGAGAGATGGGGTTGGAAAATGACAAATATGTCCATGTCAAAATGGTACGTGCACATCATACGCAGACATAACGTTTGATTTTGAACAACCATTACTTATTTACAATGCTTTTGTCAAGGTCAGGGTACATTATTATAAAAGTTATAAACACAGATAACGACCTGCAAAAACGTATAAAAATGTATAAATCACATGACACAATTTTGTATTTAATCCTACAGTAAAAGATGGTAAAAATTGTGGAGCTTCCTATGTTTCCTTGAATTTTCTTTTCTTTCTCCCGTTTCTTCTTCCAGCACAGGGGCCCTTCCTTTCCAATTTATCTGCTCTTCCTCCACCCTTATGACCCAACCTCTGAATTGGTTGTTCAAAGCTCAACATGAGAGAGCACAATACCCATAAAACTTATGTTCACAATACCAATTTCGTCTCTACAATCATCATTAATCTTAAACACAAGCACTAGTATTGCATATATACAAGATCTACATATATTTCTCTCTTACCATTAAGTGCGTTCAATTTTTAAGAAAAAACAAACTGGATAATTGGTGAGATCAAAACGGAAAATCAAATGGAGGTTTGGATCACATCTGAAACTTAAAACTCTTAAAAATAAAATATGGAAAATTTGAAAAATCAATTCGTTGTCATGAGAGAATGATGATAGTAGTTGAAGAACGCAGCGATGGTGGTTGATAAGATATGGCAATCTTGGTTTTATTAGAGGCATCGATCATGGTGGCCAAAGTGTGGCGACATCGGTCGATTGGCCAGTGATGGTGGCCAAGGGATGGCGTGGCGGAATTGGGCATAATTGAACAAAAAGGCTTCTGTGTGTGGAGGAAGAGGCTGACAGAAGGATGTGTATGGTGGAGACTGAGGAATGGGTGGAAAAAAGGGATAGATAGGAGAAAGGTGAGCGGAGAAAAAGGAAAATGAGTGATTTCACAAATTCAGTAGTCGGGAAAGTAAAACTCCACGATATTTATAATTTATTCGTGACAAATTCAAACTAACGAGATAAAGTTACGTTTTAGACTTTTTATTAATTATCGTGTTAAATTTGAGAATATCGTCAATATTTTGCGAATATCTACTACTAGTGCTTTAGCCATATTCTTCCTTTGTCTTTGCAGGATCTATTGATGGATCATGAGCACAAGAATAAGACAAGACTTATTAGCTTAGGAATAGACTGACTGAGTTCACCTCTCAACCAAGATGAGATATGCCTATTGAGTACCAATAGTGAGAGAGGCTGGTATCGGCTAAGTTTACTGTAAAGCGGGTTACAGAATCCTATTTCCATTCTTTGTTCTATAGTTTTAATGTCCAATCTTCTAGGCTATCAAGCATCGTATCACGAGAGAAAAGCTCCCCCTAATGGGTTGATCTGACCCTCTGAGATGGAAAGCTGGAGAAATGACATTCCATTACTATTGTATTGGTTGGTCTTGTGTCCCATCATGGAGATACCTTATATTCTCTTCTACACCGGTATAGCAACTTAAAAAAAGCCAATTCGGTAGTAGTAATGCTGTGACCTTATGAGACCACCTATCATTTGATAGGAGCTACGAGAACAGCCATTCTGCTAGGCTTTGTTGGTGACCGAGTGTTCTAGCTACGTCCTTAGTCAGAGAGCCTCAATAAGTAGTTTCGGTAGCAACCCACCCTTACCTTACTCCTTCCTCTATTATTTTAGCTGCAACGACGACAGATGCATGAACAATGCCAAATCCAATAAAATTGGAACCCCAACTTATTATTCCCGGGCATTTTCGGAGATTAGCCCACTTTATTATCTTTGAGAAAGATAAAGAGAAAAAGCCGGTCTAACTAAAAATCTCCTACTAAATGTAATTACCTTGCCCGAATTACACATGCCTCGTGTCAGTTCAATTACTTGAGTATGGTCATCTATTAATCCCTTTCATAGTATCATCACTCGAACTATTAGGGCACTTTCTCTGAAGACTGCCTACCTCCATGGCATACCCGACCCGAACAAGAAACTGACGCCTATTAGTTTTAGATAACTGTAGGATCTCAAGCCAGCATGCCATCGGAAGTTAGTCAACACATGCATTTTCCTATTCTATTGCCCTTAACTGTAGTTTGAATAACAACATGTTGAAGAACGAGAAAAAGAAAAGACAAGAGCGAAGAAGAGTAATTAATAATAGGGCGATAGCAAAAATGCAAAAAAAAAAAAAATCACTTTAGAGTTAAAAAAATGATCAATTTCTAAGACAATACAAAAAAGAAAGCTAATTAATTATTTTAGAATGAAAGAAAAAGTTAAATCGAGATATACCGACGACTCAGGATTTTTATTATAAATGTCAAAAATAATTTTGAAATTTCTGACATATTTGGGATTTCGAACGTTGGACTCAATTACTACTTTGATATATATATATATATATATATATATATATATATATATATATATATATATATGGGGGCCGATCCACACCCACCGGTGGAGAAATAACAAATTTCTCCACCGAACCGCTGGTCTTACCAGCGGTTGGCCACGTGGGCCAAAAAAGGACGAAAAGGGACAAAAAAGGACGAAAATACTATGATAAATTCATGAAAATATCACGAGAAAATGAAAAACTCGTGAGAAAATGGTGGCAATAATGCCCAACCGCAACTCCTACATGCGGTTGGCATTATTGCCTTCCGTGACCCCACCCCCCACCCGTCACCCCCTTGCCCCCCACCCCCTTGCCCCCCACCCCGTGGCCCCCACCCTATGTCCTTTTCCCCCACCCGTGAACCCCCCTTCCCCCACCCGTGAACCCCCTCTTCCCCCACGTGTCATTACCACCCTACCCCCCCACCCCCACGTGTCATTCCCCCCTCCCCCTCCCTGCTGTTCACTCACGGTTCTTCTCTTCCTCTCTCACTTTTCTCTCTATAAAATCCCTCCTCCCCGAATCATTTCTTCCACCCTCCTCATTCTCCCTATCTCACCTACATACAAACAAAAAAAATTTACGCTAGAAGATCGGTGGATAACCGCTAGAAGACCGGTGGATTTTTCTTGAAATATATCAAGTTAAAACAAGTAAGTATTTTTCAATTTGTTCTTACCAATTGATTGTTTAAATTGTGTTACGCTTAAGTTGTTCTTACAATAGTCTAAAATTCGTGTTTAGGGCGTCAAAGGGCGTCAAAATTACGTTTTGACAAATCGGGGTATTACATTCGAAAAATTCCAAAATAGCGATTTTTTAGGGCGTCAGAAATAGAATTTTTCACGAATTTATAAAAAATAGCTAGAGCTAGATTTTGCCAAAGTACGAAACAGAGACCCTAGTTATTTTCAAAAGATCTATATCAGGTAAAAATTTCAGATTTTTCCAAAGACCGGAAAGGGGTTAACTGATACACGCAACCTTGTAACTTTGCAGTGTAATTTAAAATATCAAGCCAGCGCGATTTCGCGCAAAACTTTTATGAGAACCCTAGGGTGTTGGGAAGTTCCATTCCCCAGGAATTCGGGCCATTCCGAAGCCGTTAGCTAATTTTTTGGCCGAACGGGCTTTTAAGCGCTCGATCCGGACACCGGTTCGGGATTTTTAGGCGAAAAATCCGTAAAATACTTTTTAGATCAAGAATGAACTCAGGAAGCTTAAAATAGCATTTTAAAGCACTTTTGATATTTTCTGAAGCCAGGGGTATTTTGGTAATTTGCCACCCCGAGAGGGGTATTTTGGTAATTTTCCCGAAAAAATTTTCCAACGGACTTTTAAGTCCAGAAATGTAAGTAAAACGCCTGAAATGTTATTTTGCAGCTGATTGCGGGGCGTAATTGTCGCTAAAGGTGAAAACTTAATTAGACAGTTTTTTTACGAATTTATAAAAAATAGCTAGAGCTAGATTTTGCCAAAATACAAAACAGAGACCCTAGTTATTTTCAAAAGATCTGTATCAGGTTAAAATTTCAGAGTTTTTCAAAGACTAGAAAGGGGTTAACTGATACGCGCAACCTTGTAACTTTACAGTGTAATTTAAAATATCAAGACAGCACAATTTCGTGCGAAACTTTTATGAGAACCCTAGGGTGTTGGGAAGTTCCATTCCCCAGGAATTCGGACCATTCCGAAGTCGTTAGCTAATTTTTTGGCCGAACGGGCTTTTAAGCGCTCGATCCGGACACCGGTTCGGGATTTTTAGGCGAAAAATCCGTAAAATACTTTTTAAATCAAGAATGAACTCAGGAAGCTTAAAATAGCGTTTTAAAGCAATTTTGATATTTTCTGAAGCCAGGGGGCATTTTGGTAATTTGCCCCCCCGCGAGGGGTGTTTTTGTAATTTTCCCGAAAAAAAGTTTTTCAGTCCAGAAATGTAAGTAAAACACCTGAAAGGTTGTTTTGAAGCTGGTTTGATGGGCGTTAGGGTGACAATGAACCCCCGGGGGCTATTTTGCTAATTTTACGTTACACAAATCTGTGCTTAAAATAACTTTTAGTTCAGGAAAGGGTGTGAGACACCTGAAAAGTTATTTTAAAGAGTGAATTCAGGAAGCTTGTTGTCAGGGGGCATTTTGGTAATTCGCATCCCCGATAGGGGTATTTTCGTAAATTTGCAGCGTTAAGTTTTTCAAAGGATTTCTTAGTCCAGAAATGTAAGCAAAGCACCTGAAAGGTTGTTTTGAAGCTGATTTGGGGCGTTAGGGTGATAATGAACCCCCGGAGGCATTTCGGTAATTTGTCGCTCATCGGGGGCTATTTTGCTAATTTTACATTATACCAAATTTCTCGAAAGACGGTGGTTTAAATAAATTTTATTCTTCTTTTATTTAAATCTATGACTTGTTGAGAATGATATAATTTTTATTTTTTAGATTCCAGTATAAATATGGATGCAACTGGAGGAAATAATTTTTGTGAAGGTTCTGATCCACCTTACGTTGGTCAAGTTTTTCAAGCACTGGACGAAGTTGAAGCATACTATAGAGCATATTCGAAAACGATAGGTTTCGGTATTAGAACTAAGACGACTAGAAAACGGGCGAATACAGATCAAATTGGTGCAAGACTATTTGAGTGTCATAGAGGAGCACCGCATGTAACTCCGGTCGTTCGGATCAGTGACGAAGGGACAACAAGACAAAGAAAACGGGACACATTTCCGGGTACCGGCTGCAAGGCCCATGTGTATGCAGTACACCGAAAAAATGAAAACCATTGGGTTGTGACAGGAGTGGAGTTGAGCCATAATCATCAGTTGATGACCCCCAGTAAGATTGGTCAAATTCATCAACACCGAGAAATAAGCGCGGCACACAGACAACTAATTTTTACAATGGCCGAGGCTAAAATTCCACCTTCTAAGATGATGGGGGTTTTCTCAAGCCAGGCTGGGGGGATTGACAAGTTGAGTTTCAACGAAGTAGACCTTCGAAATGAACTTCGTGCTCAGAGGAGAGAGTCTTTCGGTAAGAGTGATTCTCAAACTACACTTGATCTCTTCAGGTCCCTTCAGAGTGAGAATTCTGGATTTTTTTACAGTCTCCAACTGGATGATGAGAACCGCATTAGTACTATATTTTGGGCGGACCCCCGTTCTAGAGCTGCTTACCAAAATTTTGGGGATGTTGTGACGTTTGACACCACATACCGCACCAATAAGTACTCTATGCCTTTTGCTCCGTTCACCGGGGTGAACCACCACTATCAGTCAATCTCGTTTGGCTTTGCCCTGCTTAGGGATGAGACGGAGGAGTCATTTACGTGGTTATTTGAAACGTGGCTTCAAGCAATGTATCATATTCCTCCAAAGACCATCATCACCGACCAAGATCTGGCAATGAAAAATGCAATCGCTAAGGTCCTTCCAGATACTCACCATGGCCTGTGCACATGGCACATAAGCAACAAATATCCCGAACGGCTTCACAATGTATATGCAAACCATCCGTCATTCAAGACTGACTTTAATACATGTGTGAAGAAATCGTTGACGGTAGACGTGTTCGAGGAGAGGTGGGCCACGTTAATGGATGACTACTATTTGCACAATCATGAATGGTTACAATCGTTGTATGAGATCAAGACACAGTGGGTCGGTGCCTACACCAAGAAGTTTTTTGCAGCCGGAATGACTACGACCTCGAGAAGCGAAGCTATGAATTCATTCTTTGATGGGTACGTAGGCCAGTCTTCAAGTATAGCGGAGTTCGTACTAGAGATGCAGAAAGCCGTTGACAGGCAATTGTACCGTGAGAGAGAAGCCGACGCGGCTACAGTTTGCAAAGAAAGAGCTATACTACTTTATTCACCTTTAGAGGCTCATGCGGCTCAAGTC
>JAVXUP010004749.1:0-26624 GCA_033070095.1 Escallonia herrerae
TACACGTACGTAACATATTGTCAATTTCAAAATCATTTGAGAATAGAACACAGTAAAATTCTGATAATAAGATTAAGTATGAATGGCAATTATAACATGTTAACATCGTGGACCATATTTAACAAACCCCAATCACAAAGAAACAGTGACAATTGTACAACAAAACAACATCTAACGTTAATAACAACAAACAACTATCTCTATCAAGCGTTTAGGGAACAGATAATAACAATAATCGCAACTGCACGACCAAAATGCAAAAATCTCTTAAGAAATCATACCTGTTGGCTCTCGAGATTCACAATGCAAATGTACGACATTCTGGAAAGGTGACGGGTACAGAAATAATGGTGTAGGTGTGACGGAGCAAGGTCAACCCAATGACTCGAAGCCAATACGATTAGTAGGGGTTATTGGTCCTTAATAGGATTCGTAGCTTCCTCATGGGAAGTGGGTCAGAAACTATTCCACCAGGTTCAAATAGATTTGAAAAAAGCTGGTACATATCCTAGAAAAGGGATAAAATGACTCAATAAGAATGACGTCTTCTCCGAACTCTCAGAGCAAGTTAGCATTCCATTAAGTCGCAATTGAACTCAACACAGAAAGGAATGAATGAGATGATAAGGCAAGATTCACACTTCTCTTTCTCGGTAAACAAAAAATATATATCAACCGAAGAAACAAAAGTACAAACAAATGCAAGGGGCATACCCCAGGATTACAACAAAGAACCGCACGTCTTTTTTTTTCGGTAAATAAAAATATATATCAACCGATGAAACAAAAGTACAAACATCTGCAAGGGGCATACCCCAGGAAAACAACAACGAAAACGCGAGTCTTGCTAAGCAAGAGCGAATAGAAAACCTATGCTAGGCAGAAACATGCCACACTGGCCACAAGCAAGAACCAAGAAAGGAAACCTAAACCAGGCTAAACAGGCCATACTGGCAACAGAAAAGAGTACAACAAAACCACCGAAGCTAGATCAGCAAAAGAAGTACGAAAAGACCCAAAAGAGACCGCATAAAGGTAACAACAACCGGTGAAGCCACGTGGAGTCAGGAGAAACTGATAGAAAGACCTCCACACTAACAACGGTGATATCACATGCTAAACAGCAACGTCTGTCTGTATGCAAACCAAGACGGGATTAAGCGAATACGGATTCGGGGAGCTGCCATTCAGCCTGGAACCAACGGTTAGTCGGGGAATTGGCTACTTTTCTACTTGAGAACAACCTCCGCCGGTTGACCTGCACAAGACCTGCAAAACAAAAAATCACGTCAGTATACTTATTCTGGAAGGAACGAGAATTCCGCTCTCTCCAGATGTAGCACACCAACGCTGCGAAGGCTATCCGACAGGCCGATGCCGGGAATCCAGGGCCCTGGCACTCAGAGGAAGCTCTATCAACCACGCCCTGTCAGCTCAACATAGGCCAGTTAAAATTACATTTCTTTTGAATAATAGACCATAACCCGTACGTGAAAGGGCAACTAAAAAATAAATGACCATGGGACTCAAAAGGAATGCGACAGAAAACACAGCTCATGCTAGGAATGACATGAAAAGCAAAAAGCCTATCCTGCGTACTCAACCTCTCCCTAATGGCCAGCCACAAGACAAAGTTATGACGTGGAACACGCCACTTACACGACAGTAGACAAGCCCATCTAACTAACAGCCGCTTGTGTCGAAGGGCTTCCCACGTACTAGCAATGGAGCTCTCCAGAACCACTAACCGTCCAAACGATTCTATCATGCGTATTCAAGGTAGGATGAAAAGAGCTAGGGGTGCTCTCGTTCAACTCCATGAGCTCAAGTGTATTGGACAAAGGCCAACACCACAAGGAGCCCAAGATCACATCAGAAGCCGTCGCTCGCCTACCTAGACCCGAGTCAGAAAATATCCTATCAGCTAGGGTAGGGATGATAGGACCTATCGGATGCCAACAATCATACCACAAAGAGATCCTACTGCCATCCCCAAGTATATGCCGAGGAAAAGAGCGAATCATATCCCTAACCATGAGAATCTTACGCCAAGACCAGCTACCGAGGATTCACACTTCTTGTCGTACTCACGAACCGGCTTTCAGACTTAACACCAATCACTTTTCAGAAGCTCCATTCTCATAAACCAAATCACTAACTTTAACTACTACTCGTACCTTACCAACTTTCGAACATCAGTAAGGTTTCCCTTGTGACTCACTTGTACCACATCCAAACGGGTTTCGCAACTCAAAAATCAAAGGATGCTCTCCTGGCTATGCTACCTTATTACTCTGTTGTTACGTGCCCACAAAATCGGATACCTATACTCTTAATACCGCACGACCGAGTTGCTCTGATACCAACTGTAACGACGAAGAAATCCAGAGCTCCATCGCCCTGAACTCCCAGAGCGTTAACCTACCACATCAATTCCCATCACATCAAATGTTGTTCCGTTACAAACTTCAGAGCCTCCAACAAAAATAACATTAACTAAAAATTCTCGAAAAATAAAATGTTCTGCAAAAGAAACTTCAAACTTAAACTTTAGTTCTTTACTGAACAAGTTAACAGTTATGACCCACGCGTGGGTCGTAGTACCCAAAAAATAGTGGTAGGCAGTCTAGAATCTCACTCAGGCTCCAAACGCATTCGCAAGCAATCTGTTGGTCATCATTACCTTCAGAAGGGAATCAAATAAGGGTGAGCATTCGAGAGCTCAGTAAGGTCGCTCAGAGAACAAAGGAAGGAATCACCGCACGATGTAAGATTCAACTCCAGGATAATTTTTCAAAAAACTTCAAAACAAGTACAGATAGTTCAAGGAGAATATGGGGAAAGATTGCAAACAATCACACATAGTTTGGAAACGATATAGCGACGAGTCTCAACTCAATCCTGTTCGATCAAATATCCAACATAATCATTTTTAAATACTTTCAAAACAATTAGATTAAGATACATTGTAAACACGTTCCGAAGACATTGACTACGAGCAGAGGCAAAGCCACACAGGCAACGCACAACATACTACCTAGGCATAATGAGCGATAACTAGTGCATCAAGGTACTAGCCTGCGTTTCACGCAGGAACATACCGTCCTTATTAAGCCTGTCACAGAACAGATTCCCATGTCAATATACAGAAGACAACAATGACGGAATCAAAAATAATCCAATGCTCGGCATGCAATAAGAAATGAGCATCGACATGAATTCAAATAACCGATTAAGGCCCAATTTTAGGTTTTCGATGGCGAATAACTCTGCTGACATCAACTGATCACTCAGAGAGAGTTCAAGAATAGCAACGAACGAATCGATAGAACAAATACGACCGGATCGATGGATTTGAGGTTGAGATATGAATCCTTACCCCAGGGTTCGGACATAAGTCCTTACCTAGATTCGATGCCATCCGAAGCGGATAATCTTCTTCTTTAGCCTGAACGAAAGAACAATAATCAGATTATTGTTTTTACCGCGATAATATAAACCCAACACTAACTCACTCCTACTCCCACAATTACCCGCTCACCGGGTATGTAAATTTACCAAAATACCCCGCACGTGTAGAATTACCAAAAATACCCCTCGAATACCTAAACCACCACAACACTCCTTAGCTTGTTGTAAGTAAAATAATCAAGATATTCTGGTATTCTCTTTTGGGCTTGGGTGCCATTTCCTCGCGAACTGATATTCTGGCTCTCTCGAGAATCCGAGTCATTCGAATTCACTCTTCTAAAGTCCCTCGCATTCTTTGCATCGTCGATCATGCGGAGAGTGCTCTCGAGTTTTCTCGACAGGCGGCTTCTCTAGATAGTTTTATTAGCTTTTTAGCTTAGCTAAATCGTAGAGAATTGTCTCCCACTCCCGCAATCACATTTTGTTTCTAGTATGAAAATAGTCTTTTCATTTGATAGTTCGAGTCTAAGACCAATAAATTGTCCAGTCCAGTCCCATTTGACTCCGATCTAGTTAGCAGTCTGGTCCAGTAAGGTTTAACCTGGGTTATGATTCTTTACCCTCTATGAAAAGGGTCATTTGGCTGATTAGAAGGGGAAGTAAACTCTAGGATAAGGGTGGCTAGATCACAAATCCTGAATTCCCGTGTTGAGCCTATACCAAAACTTTGAAAAGCCATAACTTGCACATTCGATATTCGATTTAGGCAATTCTTGAGCCTAAATCGAATATTTTTCGAGAGCTACAACTTCACAGAAGAAGTCAAATACGTTTGAGATCGTCTTCTTGCTCCAAATAGGATTTTTTAGTCAGCGGATTCCCTTTCTAGTGTTTTTGGTTGTCGTGGGCCACTTGACCCCGGTAGTCGAGTTCAAGCCAAAACAATAATAGTTAGCTCAGGGCGAGTCTTGTTGCATCATGCGTGGTACTTGTTCTCTAGGCCTAGAGACCGAAAGGGTGTGGCGGGTCCCTAGCGCCTTCCCGCTGCGTAACTTAGTCCCCAGACCCATCTCCTGGTTTCGATAGACTAGTCGTCCTTTTGGGCACATTTAGAATCATTTTTGGGTTTTTCTTATTTTTCCTAATTTAAATTAATAAGATGGCGATCCATAAAATCCTAGGGTATTTCTCTGAGGCGGTGCACCACAATAGTCTTATCCTTCAGTCGTGTGCTTCGTCAACGCTTAAAATCCTTGAACTCTAAAGGTAGGTAACATGGGTTCTACCACTGCATACTCGGCCAAAATCTCAGCCTTATACTGAAACATCAAATAAATTGTCAAAACCTGATACACGCTCTCAAAGTCTGATCTCAATCACAGATTATTATCTCTGTCTCAAGAGTCTACAAAATCTCATACCTAGGCCGACCGTATTGTTCGTTACCAACATATTAGGACAAGTGGAACTTGCGAATCCTAATAATATTAGGTAAATACACGTACGTAACATATTGTCAATTTCAAAATCATTTGAGAATAGAACACAGTAAAATTCTGATAATAAGATTAAGTATGAATGGCAATTATAACATGTTAACATCGTGGACCATATTTAACAAACCCCAATCACAAAGAAACAGTGACAATTGTACAACAAAACAACATCTAACGTTAATAACAACAAACAACTATCTCTATCAAGCGTTTAGGGAACAGATAATAACAATAATCGCAACTGCACGACCAAAATGCAAAAATCTCTTAAGAAATCATACCTGTTGGCTCTCGAGATTCACAATGCAAATGTACGACATTCTGGAAAGGTGACGAGTACAGAAATAATGGTGTAGGTGTGACGGAGCAAGGTCAACCCAATGACTCGAAGCCAATACGATTAGTAGGGGTTATTGGTCCTTAATAGGATTCGTAGCTTCCTCATGGGAAGTGGGTCAGAAACTATTCCACCAGGTTCAAATAGATTTGAAAAAAGCTGGTACATATCCTAGAAAAGGGATAAAATGACTCAATAAGAATGACGTCTTCTCCGAACTCTCAGAGCAAGTTAGCATTCCATTAAGTCGCAATTGAACTCAACACAGAAAGGAATGAATGAGATGATAAGGCAAGATTCACACTTCTCTTTCTCGGTAAACAAAAAATATATATCAACCGAAGAAACAAAAGTACAAACAAATGCAAGGGGCATACCCCAGGATTACAACAAAGAACCGCACGTCTTTTTTTTTCGGTAAATAAAAATATATATCAACCGATGAAACAAAAGTACAAACATCTGCAAGGGGCATACCCCAGGAAAACAACAACGAAAACGCGAGTCTTGCTAAGCAAGAGCGAATAGAAAACCTATGCTAGGCAGAAACATGCCACACTGGCCACAAGCAAGAACCAAGAAAGGAAACCTAAACCAGGCTAAACAGGCCATACTGGCAACAGAAAAGAGTACAACAAAACCACCGAAGCTAGATCAGCAAAAGAAGTACAAAAAGACCCAAAAGAGACCGCATAAAGGTAACAACAACCGGTGAAGCCACGTGGAGTCAGGAGAAACTGATAGAAAGACCTCCACACTAACAACGGTGATATCACATGCTAAACAGCAACGTCTGTCTGTATGCAAACCAAGACGGGATTAAGCGAATACGGATTCGGGGAGCTGCCATTCAGCCTGGAACCAACGGTTAGTCGGGGAATTGGCTACTTTTCTACTTGAGAACAACCTCCGCCGGTTGACCTGCACAAGACCTGCAAAACAAAAAATCACGTCAGTATACTTATTCTGGAAGGAACGAGAATTCCGCTCTCTCCAGATGTAGCACACCAACGCTGCGAAGGCTATCCGACAGGCCGATGCCGGGAATCCAGGGCCCTGGCACTCAGAGGAAGCTCTATCAACCACGCCCTGTCAGCTCAACATAGGCCAGTTAAAATTACATTTCTTTTGAATAATAGACCATAACCCGTACGTGAAAGGGCAACTAAAAAATAAATGACCATGGGACTCAAAAGGAATGCGACAGAAAACACAGCTCATGCTAGGAATGACATGAAAAGCAAAAAGCCTATCCTGCGTACTCAACCTCTCCCTAATGGCCAGCCACAAGACAAAGTTATGACGTGGAACACGCCACTTACACGACAGTAGACAAGCCCATCTAACTAACAGCCGCTTGTGTCGAAGGGCTTCCCACGTACTAGCAATGGAGCTCTCCAGAACCACTAACCGTCCAAACGATTCTATCATGCGTATTCAAGGTAGGATGAAAAGAGCTAGGGGTGCTCTCGTTCAACTCCATGAGCTCAAGTGTATTGGACAAAGGCCAACACCACAAGGAGCCCAAGATCACATCAGAAGCCGTCGCTCGCCTACCTAGACCCGAGTCAGAAAATATCCTATCAGCTAGGGTAGGGATGATAGGACCTATCGGATGCCAACAATCATACCACAAAGAGATCCTACTGCCATCCCCAAGTATATGCCGAGGAAAAGAGCGAATCATATCCCTAACCATGAGAATCTTACGCCAAGACCAGCTACCGAGGATTCACACTTCTTGTCGTACTCACGAACCGGCTTTCAGACTTAACACCAATCACTTTTCAGAAGCTCCATTCTCATAAACCAAATCACTAACTTTAACTACTACTCGTACCTTACCAACTTTCGAACATCAGTAAGGTTTCCCTTGTGACTCACTTGTACCACATCCAAACGGGTTTCGCAACTCAAAAATCAAAGGATGCTCTCCTGGCTATGCTACCTTATTACTCTGTTGTTACGTGCCCACAAAATCGGATACCTATACTCTTAATACCGCACGACCGAGTTGCTCTGATACCAACTGTAACGACGAAGAAATCCAGAGCTCCATCGCCCTGAACTCCCAGAGCGTTAACCTACCACATCAATTCCCATCACATCAAATGTTGTTCCGTTACAAACTTCAGAGCCTCCAACAAAAATAACATTAACTAAAAATTCTCGAAAAATAAAATGTTCTGCAAAAGAAACTTCAAACTTAAACTTTAGTTCTTTACTGAACAAGTTAACAGTTATGACCCACGCGTGGGTCGTAGTACCCAAAAAATAGTGGTAGGCAGTCTAGAATCTCACTCAGGCTCCAAACGCATTCGCAAGCAATCTGTTGGTCATCATTACCTTCAGAAGGGAATCAAATAAGGGTGAGCATTCGAGAGCTCAGTAAGGTCGCTCAGAGAACAAAGGAAGGAATCACCGCACGATGTAAGATTCAACTCCAGGATAATTTTTCAAAAAACTTCAAAACAAGTACAGATAGTTCAAGGAGAATATGGGGAAAGATTGCAAACAATCACACATAGTTTGGAAACGATATAGCGACGAGTCTCAACTCAATCCTGTTCGATCAAATATCCAACATAATCATTTTTAAATACTTTCAAAACAATTAGATTAAGATACATTGTAAACACGTTCCGAAGACATTGACTACGAGCAGAGGCAAAGCCACACAGGCAACGCACAACATACTACCTAGGCATAATGAGCGATAACTAGTGCATCAAGGTACTAGCCTGCGTTTCACGCAGGAACATACCGTCCTTATTAAGCCTGTCACAGAACAGATTCCCATGTCAATATACAGAAGACAACAATGACGGAATCAAAAATAATCCAATGCTCGGCATGCAATAAGAAATGAGCATCGACATGAATTCAAATAACCGATTAAGGCCCAATTTTAGGTTTTCGATGGCGAATAACTCTGCTGACATCAACTGATCACTCAGAGAGAGTTCAAGAATAGCAACGAACGAATCGATAGAACAAATACGACCGGATCGATGGATTTGAGGTTGAGATATGAATCCTTACCCCAGGGTTCGGACATAAGTCCTTACCTAGATTCGATGCCATCCGAAGCGGATAATCTTCTTCTTTAGCCTGAACGAAAGAACAATAATCAGATTATTGTTTTTACCGCGATAATATAAACCCAACACTAACTCACTCCTACTCCCACAATTACCCGCTCACCGGGTATGTAAATTTACCAAAATACCCCGCACGTGTAGAATTACCAAAAATACCCCTCGAATACCTAAACCACCACAACACTCCTTAGCTTGTTGTAAGTAAAATAATCAAGATATTCTGGTATTCTCTTTTGGGCTTGGGTGCCATTTCCTCGCGAACTGATATTCTGGCTCTCTCGAGAATCCGAGTCATTCGAATTCACTCTTCTAAAGTCCCTCGCATTCTTTGCATCGTCGATCATGCGGAGAGTGCTCTCGAGTTTTCTCGACAGGCGGCTTCTCTAGATAGTTTTATTAGCTTTTTAGCTTAGCTAAATCGTAGAGAATTGTCTCCCACTCCCGCAATCACATTTTGTTTCTAGTATGAAAATAGTCTTTTCATTTGATAGTTCGAGTCTAAGACCAATAAATTGTCCAGTCCAGTCCCATTTGACTCCGATCTAGTTAGCAGTCTGGTCCAGTAAGGTTTAACCTGGGTTATGATTCTTTACCCTCTATGAAAAGGGTCATTTGGCTGATTAGAAGGGGAAGTAAACTCTAGGATAAGGGTGGCTAGATCACAAATCCTGAATTCCCGTGTTGAGCCTATACCAAAACTTTGAAAAGCCATAACTTGCACATTCGATATTCGATTTAGGCAATTCTTGAGCCTAAATCGAATATTTTTCGAGAGCTACAACTTCACAGAAGAAGTCAAATACGTTTGAGATCGTCTTCTTGCTCCAAATAGGATTTTTTAGTCAGCGGATTCCCTTTCTAGTGTTTTTGGTTGTCGTGGGCCACTTGACCCCGGTAGTCGAGTTCAAGCCAAAACAATAATAGTTAGCTCAGGGCGAGTCTTGTTGCATCATGCGTGGTACTTGTTCTCTAGGCCTAGAGACCGAAAGGGTGTGGCGGGTCCCTAGCGCCTTCCCGCTGCGTAACTTAGTCCCCAGACCCATCTCCTGGTTTCGATAGACTAGTCGTCCTTTTGGGCACATTTAGAATCATTTTTGGGTTTTTCTTATTTTTCCTAATTTAAATTAATAAGATGGCGATCCATAAAATCCTAGGGTATTTCTCTGAGGCGGTGCACCACAATAGTCTTATCCTTCAGTCGTGTGCTTCGTCAACGCTTAAAATCCTTGAACTCTAAAGGTAGGTAACATGGGTTCTACCACTGCATACTCGGCCAAAATCTCAGCCTTATACTGAAACATCAAATAAATTGTCAAAACCTGATACACGCTCTCAAAGTCTGATCTCAATCACAGATTATTATCTCTGTCTCAAGAGTCTACAAAATCTCATACCTAGGCCGACCGTATTGTTCGTTACCAACATATTAGGACAAGTGGAACTTGCGAATCCTAATAATATTAGGTAAATACACGTACGTAACATATTGTCAATTTCAAAATCATTTGAGAATAGAACACAGTAAAATTCTGATAATAAGATTAAGTATGAATGGCAATTATAACATGTTAACATCGTGGACCATATTTAACAAACCCCAATCACAAAGAAACAGTGACAATTGTACAACAAAACAACATCTAACGTTAATAACAACAAACAACTATCTCTATCAAGCGTTTAGGGAACAGATAATAACAATAATCGCAACTGCACGACCAAAATGCAAAAATCTCTTAAGAAATCATACCTGTTGGCTCTCGAGATTCACAATGCAAATGTACGACATTCTGGAAAGGTGACGGGTACAGAAATAATGGTGTAGGTGTGACGGAGCAAGGTCAACCCAATGACTCGAAGCCAATACGATTAGTAGGGGTTATTGGTCCTTAATAGGATTCGTAGCTTCCTCATGGGAAGTGGGTCAGAAACTATTCCACCAGGTTCAAATAGATTTGAAAAAAGCTGGTACATATCCTAGAAAAGGGATAAAATGACTCAATAAGAATGACGTCTTCTCCGAACTCTCAGAGCAAGTTAGCATTCCATTAAGTCGCAATTGAACTCAACACAGAAAGGAATGAATGAGATGATAAGGCAAGATTCACACTTCTCTTTCTCGGTAAACAAAAAATATATATCAACCGAAGAAACAAAAGTACAAACAAATGCAAGGGGCATACCCCAGGATTACAACAAAGAACCGCACGTCTTTTTTTTTCGGTAAATAAAAATATATATCAACCGATGAAACAAAAGTACAAACATCTGCAAGGGGCATACCCCAGGAAAACAACAACGAAAACGCGAGTCTTGCTAAGCAAGAGCGAATAGAAAACCTATGCTAGGCAGAAACATGCCACACTGGCCACAAGCAAGAACCAAGAAAGGAAACCTAAACCAGGCTAAACAGGCCATACTGGCAACAGAAAAGAGTACAACAAAACCACCGAAGCTAGATCAGCAAAAGAAGTACAAAAAGACCCAAAAGAGACCGCATAAAGGTAACAACAACCGGTGAAGCCACGTGGAGTCAGGAGAAACTGATAGAAAGACCTCCACACTAACAACGGTGATATCACATGCTAAACAGCAACGTCTGTCTGTATGCAAACCAAGACGGGATTAAGCGAATACGGATTCGGGGAGCTGCCATTCAGCCTGGAACCAACGGTTAGTCGGGGAATTGGCTACTTTTCTACTTGAGAACAACCTCCGCCGGTTGACCTGCACAAGACCTGCAAAACAAAAAATCACGTCAGTATACTTATTCTGGAAGGAACGAGAATTCCGCTCTCTCCAGATGTAGCACACCAACGCTGCGAAGGCTATCCGACAGGCCGATGCCGGGAATCCAGGGCCCTGGCACTCAGAGGAAGCTCTATCAACCACGCCCTGTCAGCTCAACATAGGCCAGTTAAAATTACATTTCTTTTGAATAATAGACCATAACCCGTACGTGAAAGGGCAACTAAAAAATAAATGACCATGGGACTCAAAAGGAATGCGACAGAAAACACAGCTCATGCTAGGAATGACATGAAAAGCAAAAAGCCTATCCTGCGTACTCAACCTCTCCCTAATGGCCAGCCACAAGACAAAGTTATGACGTGGAACACGCCACTTACACGACAGTAGACAAGCCCATCTAACTAACAGCCGCTTGTGTCGAAGGGCTTCCCACGTACTAGCAATGGAGCTCTCCAGAACCACTAACCGTCCAAACGATTCTATCATGCGTATTCAAGGTAGGATGAAAAGAGCTAGGGGTGCTCTCGTTCAACTCCATGAGCTCAAGTGTATTGGACAAAGGCCAACACCACAAGGAGCCCAAGATCACATCAGAAGCCGTCGCTCGCCTACCTAGACCCGAGTCAGAAAATATCCTATCAGCTAGGGTAGGGATGATAGGACCTATCGGATGCCAACAATCATACC
This sequence comes from Escallonia herrerae, assembly GCA_033070095.1. Lineage (NCBI taxonomy): Eukaryota > Viridiplantae > Streptophyta > Magnoliopsida > Escalloniales > Escalloniaceae > Escallonia > Escallonia herrerae. The sequence goes on from JAVXUP010004749.1 coordinate 11,784, forward strand.
ACAAAGAGATCCTACTGCCATCCCCAAGTATATGCCGAGGAAAAGAGCGAATCATATCCCTAACCATGAGAATCTTACGCCAAGACCAGCTACCGAGGATTCACACTTCTTGTCGTACTCACGAACCGGCTTTCAGACTTAACACCAATCACTTTTCAGAAGCTCCATTCTCATAAACCAAATCACTAACTTTAACTACTACTCGTACCTTACCAACTTTCGAACATCAGTAAGGTTTCCCTTGTGACTCACTTGTACCACATCCAAACGGGTTTCGCAACTCAAAAATCAAAGGATGCTCTCCTGGCTATGCTACCTTATTACTCTGTTGTTACGTGCCCACAAAATCGGATACCTATACTCTTAATACCGCACGACCGAGTTGCTCTGATACCAACTGTAACGACGAAGAAATCCAGAGCTCCATCGCCCTGAACTCCCAGAGCGTTAACCTACCACATCAATTCCCATCACATCAAATGTTGTTCCGTTACAAACTTCAGAGCCTCCAACAAAAATAACATTAACTAAAAATTCTCGAAAAATAAAATGTTCTGCAAAAGAAACTTCAAACTTAAACTTTAGTTCTTTACTGAACAAGTTAACAGTTATGACCCACGCGTGGGTCGTAGTACCCAAAAAATAGTGGTAGGCAGTCTAGAATCTCACTCAGGCTCCAAACGCATTCGCAAGCAATCTGTTGGTCATCATTACCTTCAGAAGGGAATCAAATAAGGGTGAGCATTCGAGAGCTCAGTAAGGTCGCTCAGAGAACAAAGGAAGGAATCACCGCACGATGTAAGATTCAACTCCAGGATAATTTTTCAAAAAACTTCAAAACAAGTACAGATAGTTCAAGGAGAATATGGGGAAAGATTGCAAACAATCACACATAGTTTGGAAACGATATAGCGACGAGTCTCAACTCAATCCTGTTCGATCAAATATCCAACATAATCATTTTTAAATACTTTCAAAACAATTAGATTAAGATACATTGTAAACACGTTCCGAAGACATTGACTACGAGCAGAGGCAAAGCCACACAGGCAACGCACAACATACTACCTAGGCATAATGAGCGATAACTAGTGCATCAAGGTACTAGCCTGCGTTTCACGCAGGAACATACCGTCCTTATTAAGCCTGTCACAGAACAGATTCCCATGTCAATATACAGAAGACAACAATGACGGAATCAAAAATAATCCAATGCTCGGCATGCAATAAGAAATGAGCATCGACATGAATTCAAATAACCGATTAAGGCCCAATTTTAGGTTTTCGATGGCGAATAACTCTGCTGACATCAACTGATCACTCAGAGAGAGTTCAAGAATAGCAACGAACGAATCGATAGAACAAATACGACCGGATCGATGGATTTGAGGTTGAGATATGAATCCTTACCCCAGGGTTCGGACATAAGTCCTTACCTAGATTCGATGCCATCCGAAGCGGATAATCTTCTTCTTTAGCCTGAACGAAAGAACAATAATCAGATTATTGTTTTTACCGCGATAATATAAACCCAACACTAACTCACTCCTACTCCCACAATTACCCGCTCACCGGGTATGTAAATTTACCAAAATACCCCGCACGTGTAGAATTACCAAAAATACCCCTCGAATACCTAAACCACCACAACACTCCTTAGCTTGTTGTAAGTAAAATAATCAAGATATTCTGGTATTCTCTTTTGGGCTTGGGTGCCATTTCCTCGCGAACTGATATTCTGGCTCTCTCGAGAATCCGAGTCATTCGAATTCACTCTTCTAAAGTCCCTCGCATTCTTTGCATCGTCGATCATGCGGAGAGTGCTCTCGAGTTTTCTCGACAGGCGGCTTCTCTAGATAGTTTTATTAGCTTTTTAGCTTAGCTAAATCGTAGAGAATTGTCTCCCACTCCCGCAATCACATTTTGTTTCTAGTATGAAAATAGTCTTTTCATTTGATAGTTCGAGTCTAAGACCAATAAATTGTCCAGTCCAGTCCCATTTGACTCCGATCTAGTTAGCAGTCTGGTCCAGTAAGGTTTAACCTGGGTTATGATTCTTTACCCTCTATGAAAAGGGTCATTTGGCTGATTAGAAGGGGAAGTAAACTCTAGGATAAGGGTGGCTAGATCACAAATCCTGAATTCCCGTGTTGAGCCTATACCAAAACTTTGAAAAGCCATAACTTGCACATTCGATATTCGATTTAGGCAATTCTTGAGCCTAAATCGAATATTTTTCGAGAGCTACAACTTCACAGAAGAAGTCAAATACGTTTGAGATCGTCTTCTTGCTCCAAATAGGATTTTTTAGTCAGCGGATTCCCTTTCTAGTGTTTTTGGTTGTCGTGGGCCACTTGACCCCGGTAGTCGAGTTCAAGCCAAAACAATAATAGTTAGCTCAGGGCGAGTCTTGTTGCATCATGCGTGGTACTTGTTCTCTAGGCCTAGAGACCGAAAGGGTGTGGCGGGTCCCTAGCGCCTTCCCGCTGCGTAACTTAGTCCCCAGACCCATCTCCTGGTTTCGATAGACTAGTCGTCCTTTTGGGCACATTTAGAATCATTTTTGGGTTTTTCTTATTTTTCCTAATTTAAATTAATAAGATGGCGATCCATAAAATCCTAGGGTATTTCTCTGAGGCGGTGCACCACAATAGTCTTATCCTTCAGTCGTGTGCTTCGTCAACGCTTAAAATCCTTGAACTCTAAAGGTAGGTAACATGGGTTCTACCACTGCATACTCGGCCAAAATCTCAGCCTTATACTGAAACATCAAATAAATTGTCAAAACCTGATACACGCTCTCAAAGTCTGATCTCAATCACAGATTATTATCTCTGTCTCAAGAGTCTACAAAATCTCATACCTAGGCCGACCGTATTGTTCGTTACCAACATATTAGGACAAGTGGAACTTGCGAATCCTAATAATATTAGGTAAATACACGTACGTAACATATTGTCAATTTCAAAATCATTTGAGAATAGAACACAGTAAAATTCTGATAATAAGATTAAGTATGAATGGCAATTATAACATGTTAACATCGTGGACCATATTTAACAAACCCCAATCACAAAGAAACAGTGACAATTGTACAACAAAACAACATCTAACGTTAATAACAACAAACAACTATCTCTATCAAGCGTTTAGGGAACAGATAATAACAATAATCGCAACTGCACGACCAAAATGCAAAAATCTCTTAAGAAATCATACCTGTTGGCTCTCGAGATTCACAATGCAAATGTACGACATTCTGGAAAGGTGACGAGTACAGAAATAATGGTGTAGGTGTGACGGAGCAAGGTCAACCCAATGACTCGAAGCCAATACGATTAGTAGGGGTTATTGGTCCTTAATAGGATTCGTAGCTTCCTCATGGGAAGTGGGTCAGAAACTATTCCACCAGGTTCAAATAGATTTGAAAAAAGCTGGTACATATCCTAGAAAAGGGATAAAATGACTCAATAAGAATGACGTCTTCTCCGAACTCACAGAGCAAGTTAGCATTCCATTAAGTCGCAATTGAACTCAACACAGAAAGGAATGAATGAGATGATAAGGCAAGATTCACACTTCTCTTTCTCGGTAAACAAAAAATATATATCAACCGAAGAAACAAAAGTACAAACAAATGCAAGGGGCATACCCCAGGATTACAACAAAGAACCGCACGTCTTTTTTTTTCGGTAAATAAAAATATATATCAACCGATGAAACAAAAGTACAAACATCTGCAAGGGGCATACCCCAGGAAAACAACAACGAAAACGCGAGTCTTGCTAAGCAAGAGCGAATAGAAAACCTATGCTAGGCAGAAACATGCCACACTGGCCACAAGCAAGAACCAAGAAAGGAAACCTAAACCAGGCTAAACAGGCCATACTGGCAACAGAAAAGAGTACAACAAAACCACCGAAGCTAGATCAGCAAAAGAAGTACAAAAAGACCCAAAAGAGACCGCATAAAGGTAACAACAACCAGTGAAGCCACGTGGAGTCAGGAGAAACTGATAGAAAGACCTCCAAACTAACAACGGTGATATCACATGCTAAACAGCAACGTCTGTCTGTATGGTTCGATGATACGTGGAGGTGCCACAAAGGATGCGGTCTGAGTTGGCTTCCAGGTAGGCAACGTGGGAGACAGCAAGGACGGCGCAAGGGCCGAGGACAAGGCTCCCCAGACAGGTCGTGAGGGGTGGCAGTGCTGCGCAGGCAAGGTGACGATGAACAGGACCGACAGTCTGCAGTCCGTGATGAGGGTATGGCGTCCAGGGTCCGTAGACGGGAGTTCAAGTGTATTTCTCTCACTAGAATTCCAGAGAGAATGTTTCCTTTAGAGAGAGAAAGTGAAAAGTCCAAATGAGAATCCGATCCTTGAAAAAGCTCCAAAGTCCACTATTTATAGGCAAAAATGTGCATGTGTCATAAGTTGACATGTGTCGCCCCCTGGGAACGACACGTCACCAGGGGGCCAACGCACTGACCCTTCGTTGGACTGCCGGTTCCTAAGTTCGTGCTGCCCTGCCCTTGCAACACCTCTCTGCCTGTCTGAGGAGACTGATCATGCCGCGGTAGCATGGTCAGAGTAGCCCGTTGCCCCAGCCTCCAGTCCAAGCCCTTACTGAATCCCACAGGTCTGGCAGCGGCGGGGAAGACCCGACGCCCAGCTGCCAGGTGGACTAGGCAAGATGCCCTTCCGAAGACCTGCTCCCGTCTCCGAGTGACCCGGGGGTCATAGTCCTTAGGGGTGCCGACGCGAGCCCCCAGTGCCAGAGCACGTAGGCTAGTCACGCAGGCACCCTGGCGGAGATAGTGTCCTGGAGGAGTAGCCTATCCCGTAAGCATATAACATGATTGCAGCGCATGGGGCGCGGTTGAGTGCGGGCGACGAGGGTCGCAGAGTGATCTCCGAGCGACGAGGGTCGTTGCGCGGATGGCGCGCGACCGTGAGCGACGGTTGTCATGGCGACAGAGCGGCCACAAGTGACGGTCATCGAGACTACGGGCGACGGTCATCGCGACGAAGGGGCACGGCCGAGAGCGACGGTTGTCGCGACTATGGCGGAGTGCGGCCGCGAGCGACGGTCGTCGTGACAATGGGGTGGGGTCAAAGGTGACGGCGTCGGTGTTCAAGGCAGGTGGCCGACCCCCATGGGGTGGCCGACCCCCAAGGGAGGCCGACGCTTGGGGGAGGCCGAGCCTAGAGGGAGGCCGACCCCCAGAGGGTGGCCGACCCCTTGGGGGAGGCCGACCCTAGAGGGAGGCCGACCCCTCGGGGTGGCCGACCCCCCAGGGTGGCCGACCCCCTTGGGGGAGGCCGACCCTAGAGGGAGGCCGACCCCCCGAGGGTGGCCGACCCCTTGGGGTGGCCGACCCCCAAGGGAGGCCGACCCTTGGGGGAGGCCGACCCCTTGGGGTGGCCGACCCCTTGGGGTGGAAGGCACGCCGAAGTCGCTTCACGAATGGTTCACGTGACTTGAGCATGCGTTGCTTTGACCGGCCCTCGAGCGTTGAAAAGTTGACCGCTGACTGGGTGATGTGTCGTGCAAAGTGGGTCCCTTGGCGGGTCTTGGGGTGCGACCAGAATAGGGTATGAACATAAGCCCCCTGCGTGCGGCGGGCGCGGAGGGGCAACCCGAGCGGGCGTCGCATGCATAAACGATGTGGTTACAGCCCCTGTTGCTGCGGGGGCCAAGGTTCCCGGTAATGGAGCCGGCGATGACGCTAAGCCCGTGTAGCAGTTTGATTGAGCTGGCGATGGCTTCAAGGTTGTGAGCCCATCCCGTAGTTTGATTGTGCCGGCGATGGCTTCAAGGTTGTGAGCCCATCCCGTAGTTGATTGTGCCGGCGATGGCTTCCAGGTTGTGAGCCCATCCCGTAGTTTGATTGTGCCGGCGATGGCTTCCAGGTTGTGAGCCCATCCCGTAGTTGATTGTGCCGGCGATGGCTTCCAGGTTGTGAGCCCATCCCGTAGTTTGATTGTGCCGGCGATGGCTTCCAGGTTGTGAGCCCATCCCGTAGTTGATTGTGCCGGCGATGGCTTCAAGGTTGTGAGCCCATCCCGTAGTTGATTGTGCCGGCGATGGCACTAGCCCGTGCTGGCGCTCAGCCCATGCCGCAGGGAGGGGTCCTCGTGCAGGAGCACTACGAGCGGAGCCTCCAGAATGCTGCACACTCTAGAGAGTGGGTTGAAGTCTTCCATGCCCATGGCGGGGGCGCATGGTGTGGTGAACGGGTGTTATGCCCGGAGGCTTGTAACATGGTCGTGGTGCATGGTCATGGCGACGATTGTCGCGGGGACAATACATGGTGCCGGAGCACATGTCATGAAAGTGGTGGGGCGACGAACGTCGCGAAGCAATACTTTGTGCCGGGGCACATGTGATAAGAATGGCACATGGGTGCGGCGACGAACGTCGCGGAGCTATACTTGGTGCCGGGGGCACGCATGATGAGAATGGCGCACGGGCGCGGCGACGAACGTCGCGGAGCTACACTTGGTGCCGGGGGCACATGATGAGAATGGCGCACGGGCGCGGCGACGAACGTCGCGGAGCTATACTTGGTGCCGGGGGCACGCATGATGAGAATGGCGCACGGGCGCGGCGACGAACGTCGCGGAGCTATACTTGGTGCCGGGGGCACGCATGATGAGAATGGCGCACGGGCGCGGCGACGAACGTCGCGGAGCTATACTTGGTGCCGGGGGCACGTATCATGAAGATGGCGCACGGGCGCGGCGACGAACGTCGCGGAGCTACAGTTGGTGCCGAGGGCACGCATGATGAGAATGGCGCACGGGCGCGGCGACGAACGTCGCGGTAGTGCATCAAGTGACCATTGGCGTTGAGCGCGCGTTGTAAAGGGCGCGATGAGTTGGCACAAGCGACGCGGTTCAAGGAGATGGCACGCGGGCGACGGGGCCTGTCGCGGAGCTGTCATGTGAATGCGTGCGACGAAGGTCGTGGAGGTGGCGCGCGGGCGCGCACTGCGGTCATAGCGGTGACGGCGCGTGGTCGACAAACTGTGGCGAGGCGCCGGCGGACGGGAGCGTAAAGTAAAGGAAAAAAGAAAGAAAAAGAAAAGAAAGAAAGAAAGAATAGAAAAAGAAAGAAAGAAAGAGAAAAATAAAAAGAAAAAGAAAAGAAAATTGCCCACCCCTATATAAGGAGCGGAGGGGGGCAGGGCGGAGGCACCGCCATTTGTGCCTACGCAAGTCAGAGAGAGAGAGAGAGAGAGAGAAAGAAAGAGAGAAAAAGGGATGGTGAGAGAAGAGGTGGAATTGGGCGAGGGGTCGTCGGGGCCAGGGGGTCGGCCAGTTGGTGGCTCTGCGAGGGGGAGGGGTCGGCCAGCCAGGGGCTCGGCCACAGGGGCGTCGGCCGGGGTCGGCCGGGCAGGGGGGTCGGCCCAGCGAGGGGGTCGGCCGCGCAGGGGGGTCGGCCCACGAGTGGGTCGGCCGAGCGAGGGGGTCGGCCGGACAGGGGGGTCGGCCAGCACGAGAGGGGTCGGCCGAGCGAGGGGGGTCGGCCGGAGGGGGCGGGGTGGGTCGGCCCAGCGAGGGGGATCGGCCGGACGGGGGGGTCGGCCCAGCGAGGGGGTCGGCCGCGCATGGGGGTCGGCCAGCCACGGGGGGTCGGCCGCACGAGAGGGGTCGGCCGCACATGGGGGGTCGGCCAGTCACGGGGGGTCGGTCACGCAGGTTGTCCGACAGGCCCAAGTCCCATCCTCACAGCCCGGAGCGACGCCAGCAGCGAAAAAAGTTCGGCAGAAGATGTGGGCGAAGCCGCGAGGGGCCGCGACGGGTACATCGCGACCGCCGCGGGATATGATGACTGTACCTGTGCCGGCGCCGCCAGTCGATGAGGCCACACCGTCAGTGGGTGTCGAGGCGGCAGTGCCATTGACCTTTGATGATGGCGGTAGGAGGTCCTACGATCCGGAGCCAGATAAAACAAACACATTGCTGGGGGTGAGGGGAGTAGTACCGTGTGTACCGGACCGTGAGCTGTGGAGGGAGTTGGCCATTCGTGTGGCAGACGGAGCGTTCAGGACACCGTGGGGTGGTCCGTCGATGGGAGAGGAGCCTCGGCTGTCGTCACCCTACCTTCGCGCGCCGAGCCCGGCGGAGGCGCCTGTGATGTCGCCGAGGTATGTACCGGCATTGTTGATTGGGAGAGAGGACATACCTTGGTCGCCGGTGATGTTCAAGGGCCATAGTGCGATGCCGGTAGGGTGGGACTTTTGGTGTGAGCATATGTTGGAGACACCGGTGAGGGCGCAGGTGTTGCAGGCACTAGGGCTGTTACCGGCGATCAATGTTACGGCGAGGGGGCTGGAGTTATATAGGGATACGCCAGGGATGACCCGATTGCTGGCAAGATGGAGCACGCAGTCGCATACGTTCGTGACCGAGTTCGGGGAGATCGGGCCGACGTTACTCGATGTGTTGATGCTGACAGGGCTGCCGATACACGGGGAGGTGGATGCACGGGTGACCCGGCTGAGCGGGGAGGAGCGGTTGTTGCAGACGCAGCTACTGGACATTTTGGCGGAGACGAAGAGGCACCGGAAGGGGACGTACGGTGGGTGGCTGCGCCAGTTCTACGGCACGCCGCAGGCGAGGACAGGCCAGAAGTTGGGCAATGCTGCCCAGTTCGTGATGGGTCCGTATCATGGCAGCGATCGGTACGAGTTGGTGGCGTTTTTGGCGATGTTCTTATCGAGGTAAATTTTGTACTGTCGTGTGATTATTCGTGAATATATCGTATGTCCTGCTTGCCCTGTAAAACGTCAAACTGACATATGTTGCCGGTCGTTGTTTGCAGGTTTGTGTTTGAGGGGACACCTGAGGATGGCATTTCCCCGAGGGTGTTTCCCTTGGCCATTAGGATGGCGCAGGGAAGGCGGGTCGGCTTGGCTCCGGTGTACTTGGGCACGTTATACTCGCGGCTAGATCAGTTCGTGAATGACGTGAAGCGGTCGTATGGTCGGTATCAGGTGGCGACGTACGTGGACTGGATGTTTTTGCAGAGGTACCTGTACGAGTGCTTTCCAGGGTACCGTCCTGACGGATACCCACTCGCACACCCGTCACCGACGATGGGGACAGTGACCCGTCCAGGCAGGTCGCGGCAGGTGGCGTTGTGGTGTAGCGGGTCTCGGGCTTTTGCTTGGGCAGGCATCAGGAGGCCGGGGTGCCCGTTGGCACAGATTCTAGACAAACGGGGGGAATGTGAGCGACGGCCCTATATGGAGATGCATGCGTCATATGGTACGCCGCCATGGCTGCACGTGCAGGAGGTGACGACAGATCTGAGCCGGAGAGGCGAGCTAGCGCCAGGACAGCTGGCGCTATTGGTCGCGTATTTTCCCGGCTGGCTCCCGGTATTGACAGATGATGGCGGGAAGCCCGCCGAGTGCTGCTATTATGTGGCGAGGTATTGCCCGGACCGTCTGTCGTTGGCGTTCGGGTACGATCTAGAGCCCCCATGCGGTTATGACAGCCCTTGGAGTGTGGCGACGGCTTTTGGGTATACACTATATGACAGAGCCCGCGAGTGGCCGGCACCGACGACAGAGTGGAGGCAGCCAGGGACAGAGGTGGCAGGGGCGGTGACCGCGGATTATGCGCATTGGTGGGAGCGACTGCGAGGGAGCTGGGCCGGATGGCTGGCACAGCCGTCAGGCACACGTCGACAGGTAGATGTGTTCGCATGTGACCGAGCCCTGAGTTTGATATCGGCCACAGTCGCGAGGCAGTGCGGGATGCTGTCACTGGTGACCGGGAGTTCTGTTCCGAGCTCGGAGAGGGAGGCGGAGGAGGATGCCGTAGAGTTGGGGGACGCTGCTCCCGGGGAGGACCGTGGGGAGGAGCCTATTGCCGAGGTGCCGAGGGTGCCGGGGGCCGGCAAGGGGCCCTTGTCGGCATTGCGAGTGGGGATGATGGAGACAGCTCGTCAGGCTAGTGCTGGTACCTCAGCCCCACACCTATCAGGGGCGAAGAGGCCGCGCGACGTATTAGAGGAGCTAGACTCTGAGGTTTGCTTCTGTCCTTTCTTTTTGTCGTATAAATATGGTTTGCATATTGCTCATAATCTGTGAACTGACAGCGGTTTTGCCAGGGGGACGAGGAAGAGGCGGTCGCGGGGGGAGCGAGGCCGAGACTGAGATCGCAGGCGAGGAGGCTATGGCAGCCGAGGCCGGCAGATTAGTTGACAGTGACGAGACCGAGGCCGTTGAGCTATTGACGGCCAGTGTGCCGAGGAGGGTGAGCCCATTGCCTGCTACTGAGGAAACGGTGGGGGCACTATACGGCGGAGAGGGGAGCGATACGGTGATGTTCGACATTGACGAGGACTGGTGGACAGGCATGGAGACGCAGGTTGTGGGAGGTGATGGTGGCGAAATGGCGGAGCCTGAGTCTGTTGTTGCTGCCTCGATTCGTGAGCGAGAGACACCGGTTCAGGCCGTGGTGGTGCGACGGCATGACACATTGCCGGAGTCCGTGGTTGAGGTCGGAGCTACTCTTCTGGCGATGCACTCAGCCACGATTGGGGCGCAGAGGGCGGGTGGGATGTCGGAGATTTCTGCAGCGGGCGGCAGTGGCGCGACAGTCGGAGATATGAGTAGAGGATCCTCGAGCGGTCAGGTGGATGTGGCAGCTTGGGGGGGCCTCCAGCTACCGGCGGAGACTGTGCGCCGGTTAGAACTGGTGAAGGCAGCGTTCCCGCAGACATTCGAGAGCGTGGTGGTAGAGAACCCAGTACTACGGATGTGGGTGTCTGCAGGGTTTATGGAGTGGTTGCTGCCGTTCGCCAGTGTGCCGTCGTCGGGTTGGACTGCAGAGTTCGTTGCTCGGTCGCTTTCAGAGTTCGCTCCGTTCACATCGCTAGGTATGCAGCTGGACTGGCTAGCAGATTTCTTTAGATCGAGGAGCGTCAGCCACGATATGGATGAGAGGCGTGCAGTCGTGGTTATGCGGGAGATGTTGCTGGAGCGGCGCCGCACAGGATTAGAGGCAGAGCGGTCAGAGATCACGGCAGAGTTGGCCGGGATTGACATGCAGGTGGCAGAGATAGAGAGACAGCTCGTCGATTTGCAGAGGCAGTTGTCCGATCTACAGAGGCGGCGAGGTGAGGTGGACGGGCGAGAGTCAGAGCGGTTAGGGCGACAGGCCGAGCTTGATGCTGGATGGTCAGAGGTACAAGCGGAGCGGGAGGTACTTCAGGCATTCAGCTCCCACCCAGTTGCATCGCTGTTGTCTAGACTTTCCTAGCTTGTATGTTACTTTGCCGTAGTTGTAGTGCTTAACGACGGCTAGTAAACGTTTGATGTATATGTACATATTTTCGATGGTCTCGGCTTATTGTATGTTATGTTCGGTTGCTCTCTTTTTCTTCTCTCTTTTTTTTTGAATGTCTTGCTTGTTTCGGTTACTTGTGAATGCTCTCCCATTCCCGCTCGTAGAAAGTGACTTAGGAAGCATAGGTTGAGAATGAGTGCCAGCTGGGCAGAAGTTGAGGTAACAGCATGACTTTGTATTGATAGGACGCGGTACAAAACACCATTACATGACTAGTGTAGAACGCTACACAGATCAACAAAAAAATACAAGTCTGCAAGCAATGTCGCATGTACAAAAATGCTACGAGGGCGCGTTCTATGACGCGACTACACATAATACTTCTTCAGGTAGCGGCCGTTGATGGGGGCCGAGACCTGACCGTCGTCGTGGTTGAGCAGGAGGTACGAGCCATTAGTGCGGGCTTCGTGCACCGTGAAAGGGCCCTCCCAGTTTGGCGTGAATTTAGGAGCTGACATGTTGGCCCGCACATGCTTGGCGGCTTGAAGAACAAGGTCGCCCTCGATAAACGAACGTGGCTTGACGGTCTTCCCATAAGCTTTCGTAAGCTGCTCATGATACTTCTTCATGCGGCGCAGGGCCGTGGCTCGTCGTTCGTCGAGGCCGTCAAGTGCCGCGAGCCGGGCTTCTTCATCTCCGAGACTGCTGCTTAGGGAAAGTCGAGCCGATGGTTCTGCGATCTCGGCAGGTACCACACACTCGTCCCCGTAGACGAGAGAGAAAGGCGTGGCCTTTGTCGCTGTGTGCATGGATGTTCTGTAGGCCCAGAGTGCCAGATTCAGTTGTTCGGACCACGACCGGTCGGCGTCATGCACCATTCGCGATAATACTCGTAGCAAAGTCTTGTTGGACGCTTCAGCTTGACCATTACCTTGCGGGTAATAGGGAGTTGATGTGGCATGGCTGATGTTGTACCTTTCCATGAGAGCTCGAACCTCTCGGTTAATGAATGGGGTGCCATTGTCAGATATAATACATCGAGGGATGCCGAAACGACAGATGACGTCGCGTAAGAAGTTGGAAACGGCACCTCCCGTGGCTCTCCGCAGAGGTACGGCTTCAACCCACTTCGTAAAGCGTTCAGTAGCAACCATGATCCATGAATGGCTTCTGGACGGCGGGTGGATGGGGCCGATGAGGTCGAGGGCCCAAGAATGAAATGGCCAAGGTGCTGAGATCATGTGCAAGTCGGATGCTGGCGAGTGTATCCTGTCGGCGTGCCGCTGGCAGGGTTGGCAGCGTCGGACATGCGAGATGGAGTCGGATTCCATAGTCGGCCAATAATACCCCAATCTTAGTAATTCTGCATACAGCTTCTGGGAGCCTTGATGTTCACCACAATCACCATTGTGTACTTCGTTAATGACTTTGACCACTTGGGCACCTTGCAAGCATCGCAGGGTGCGTCCCGAAAATCCCTTGCGAAATAACTCGCCTTCCGTCACAAAATACCTGACTGCCTTGCGCTTGATGGATCGTGCTGAGCCGCGGTCAGGTGGTAGAATCCCGTGGGATAGATACTGGATGAAAGGCTGGCGCCAGTCACCCTCGATGTCAATGACAAGAGCTTCGGCACCGTCGGGTGCATACAGGCACTCGGGACAATCCTTTTGTATATCCGAGGCGTCCTTGGCCATGGATGGCCAATATAATCCCATACGCTGGAGGCGACGATACAGAGGGGGACCGTCGAGGCCACAACACTTCTGGTGGCCGAGCTGTAATTTGTGTTTTGCCTCTTCCGGTGCCAAACATCTTGCTAGAGTGCCTCCGGGACACCGCCTGTATAAGACATCTCCCATCATTGAAAAGTCTGTAAGGGTGGAGGCATGAGCAAGAGATGGCGCTTTAAGTTTGTCGATGATAGGTTGCCTCCAATCGTCCGCAGTAACGTCCCTCGGGACTAGGTTCAGTGCTGTGCATGGTTCCATTCTCTTGACGATGGTTAGCATCCGTTGTTCACCATCGACCTCTATCTTTGACGCGATCGTGGCCAAGCAGTCCGCATGTCTGTTGTGGCACCTATTGTGATGTTCATACTGGACATGACCGAGTCTTCCTTCCAAGTGTTGCACCAAGGCACGATAAGGTGCCAAGGCTGGTTCTTTGACCGCGAACTCCCCGTCCGCCTGCTTCATGACCAGATTTGAATCTCCTTTCACACACAGCGCCTTAGCCCCCATACTGACGGCGATCATGAGGCCAATGACAAGTGCCTCGTATTCAGCTTCGTTGTTAGACACCGGGAATGCAAGTTTGAAGGATAATGAAGTGGTAACACCGTCTGGTGCCCGCAAGACTATGCCGGCACCCCCTTGCCGGAGGGGCGTGCCATTGGGGCCTTTGCTAGTGGCAGAGCCGTCGAATTCAAGCGTCCACAGTCCATCGATGTCGGTGATGAGGGCTGTCTCCTCCCCCGGCAGTTGATCCGATATCGGTTCACATTGTTGGCGTGGGAAGAAGGCCAGGAGGTCTGCGAGTGCTTGGCTCCGCAGAGCTGTAGGATTCTTGATAGATAAACCGAATTCGGCCAACAGCAGCAACCACCGTGTGAGTCGGCCAGACAGGGCGGGCGTGTAAGCATGTAACGGAGCGGGTCAGCCTTGGTGACGAGTGTGATCTGATGCGCTAGAAAGTAATGTCTGAACTTCTGTGAGGCGTACACCAAGGCTAGACAGTGTTTCTCGAGCTCGGAGTAGTTGGCTTCGGGCCCTCTGATCACTCTACTGAGGTAATAAACAGGACGCTCGACACCTTCGACTTCTTGGGCAAGCAAAGCCCCGATGGATCTGGGTGTGGAAGTCAGGTAGAGTAGGAGTGGGATGCCCCGTTGTGGTACGACCATGGTTTGCGGTGACATGAGGACCGCCTTAATCTGTTCAAATGCTTGCCGTTGGGGCGCGCCCCAATTCCACGGTGCGCTTTTACGCGTCAAGTGTTGAAATGGCGTAATGAGCTCGGCCAGTGCGGGTATGAAGCGTCGGAGGTAAGAGACCTTGCCGAGGAAGCTCTTCAGTTGCTTTGTGTTCTTGGGGGGGGGCATTTCTTGGATGGAGGCTGCTTTCGAGGGGTCAACGTCGATGCCCTGTCGACTGACCAAGAACCCGAGGAACTTGCCGGAGGAGACTCCGAAGGCACATTTCAATGGATTCATCCGCATGTTATACTGGCGGCAACGATCAAAGACCGCTTGAAGGTCGGTGAGGTGATCACTTTCCTTCCTGGATTTGATAATAAGATCGTCGACATAGTCTTCCACAGTATGGTGTATCATGTCATGGAATATTGCTGTCATAGCCCTTTGATACGTAGCACCCGCATTCTTGAGGCCGAAAGGCATAACTTTCCAACAAAAATTACCCATAGGAGTGCGGAAGGCTGTCTTGGCGCTGTCGTCGGGGTTCATGCGAATCTGATTATAACCTGCGAACCCATCCATGAAAGATAAAGTTTCATATCCGGCGGCGGCCT
>JAVXUP010004750.1:0-26609 GCA_033070095.1 Escallonia herrerae
TATATATATATATATATATATATATATATATATATAATATTTGCTGTATCCCCGCCAAACCCATATCCTAAAATTTTCAAAAATGCTGTATCCGTGTATCCGCTCCCGTACCCGTGCTTCTTAGATTTTCATTGTCCTTTTCATTTTTGCTGCTTGTTTAATTTTTTCTCTATTTACTCCAAAATTGTCTAGAATTTTCCTACATCCAAAAAATGAAATTTTCATTTTCAGCACCATGATAATACCTACTAAAAGTCTCAATATATTTGTTCGCTTTTTAATGGTTTGCCAAACACTAGCTAGGGCTCATTTTATACCACAAATGTAGAATTTTGATTAGAAACAAGATTGTATATTCTACATTCCAAATCAGAAAACTCCATGGCCTTTGCTTTCGGCTTTGACATTCTTTTTTCGTAAAAAATATATGTATACTTGTCTATATAAAATCTTCACTTACCATTTCTAAAGGAACAACTCTTTTGGTGTAACATTATTTTTGGTGTTAAATAACTAGTTACCTAAAATTATGACGCTTGGCATTCTAAAGTGACACAAAATAAAATTTTGAAACAGTAAATAATTAATTATAAGAGCATGTTTGATTTTTAAACTTTAAATTGATTAAGAAATATAGTGAAAATAAGTTTTAAAGGCCAAGCTTGATGTTATAAAAATATCATATTGCTAAATTCATTTTTCTACACGCTTATAAAATATCATACTGCCAACTTTATTTTTACCCACGCATCGCATATTTCACGAAAGCTAATAATAATATACATAAATGGTATAAGCCTTGGTGGTATAACACAAATCTTAGTGTTATCTAGAATGTTGACACTTGACACGATAAAAAAATTATTCCAAAACAAATATATAAATAAGGGCATAATCCCAAAATTGTACCTTCAACTTTACCTCCAGTACAGGTTTAGTACCCAACGGTGAAGTTACACCAAATATGTGCCTAACTTTGAAAAAATTTATCAAATCAGTACCTCGGCTAATGGATCACGGATTCAGTTAAAAAGTCTGAGGGTAGGATTGTCAATAATGAAAAAGTAAATTTTAAAGACACGTGGCACAACCATAGTCGTTCAAATTTTCTCTTCCTTAATTTAATCCTTACAAAATAAAAAAAATTCTCTCTCGCTATCTCTAAAAAAAAGTCTTCTATCTCACTCTCTCTAAAAAAGCCTCTTCTTTCTTTCTCTCTCTCATCCTTCGTCATTCACATCTCACACCTTCTCAAAACACAAAAGGAGACCACACTTGCACCAGCAAGACAATGATGAAGTTTGGGACTAATGGGTACACTACACCCGCACCCAGAAGAAATCCGATGGTCCATCGTCGGAGGGTTCCGTTCAAACTTCGGCCAAGCTCATTTCCAGCCCTCAGTGCCCCTTACTGAGCCGCCACTCCCATTGGTCCATGTGTGCCGGTCAACACTGTGGCCCCCCACCTGAATCGAGTTCTGGCATCTATCTCTGGCCAATCCAGATTTATTTTGCCAATATAAAGGGGAAAGTGTAAAAAAAAATACAGATCGAAAGAACTCGGGCCTTGATCTCAAGCTTTGCTGGCATGGTCCCCAGAGGGTGTTGCCAGCACGGTGATTCAGGCATGGTCACTGAAGAATGGAATTCGATGTGTTGCCGAAGGGTTTATGGAGGCAGAGGGGCTGAGGAGAGGGTTGGATAATTTGATGGTTGCAGGTTGTGGTATCATTGCCTGATCAACTAGATGAGCTGCAAAGTATATAAAGAAATTACAAATAAAATTGGAAAGAATGAAGGAGAAGAGAGAGAGTTTCATGGGAGTCGAAAAGCTAGATGCAAGGATGAGCAGAGAAATAATTGTGGGGCTGAGACCATCGTAAATTGATGTTCATGGGGTGGGGAGGGGAGAGAGAGTTTTTAGAGAGAAGATTCTTTTTGGGAGAGGAGTTTTTTTTCTAGAGAGAAGAGTTTTTCTTTAAAAGAGTGTGTGTGTGTGAGAGAGAGAGAGTTTTTTAAGGATTAAATTAAGGAAGAGAAAAATTGAACAGCTGTGGTAGTGGCACGTGTTTTTAAAATTTACTTTCTCATTATTGACAGTCCTACCCCTCGTACTTTTTAACGACATCCATGATCCGTTAGCCGATGTGCTGATTTGGTACATTTTTCAAATTTAGGCACTTCTTTGGTGTACCTTCAAAGTTGGGCATTAAAGTTATACTGGAGGTAAAGTTGATGGTACAGTTTTGGGATTAGGTCATATATAAGATATAACTTACCTACGAAGACATATTTGATTTACATAATTTAAAATTCATTTTACTGAAGGCGACAATAAATACTTATTTATGATACTTTACTACTTTTAACAAAAGTTATAATTTTTTGCATACCTATCGCATGTGTCGCTGTAACTAATAAAAATAATCCCGGTAGGATTGGGTTTTGATATTCTTACTTCTAACGATACTAGTAAGAATCTCGTGCTTTGTACGTTAGATCGTGATTCAAAATAAAAGTTGGCAGACCTTAGTAAAAGACATAACTAAACTTAATTAGTACGATTATTATAATAAAAGCATACATACTAAATCATTTGTCAACTACTCACCAAACACTACAAGTTTGGTATTGCAATATAAAAGGGGAAAAAAGCTCCAAAAATGTAATGAAAAGTGCATATATTGAAATTTTCTAATCTCTTATAATATAATTGATGCCAAGAAAAGTGGGTTTGTACGTACGTGAAGGTGCCACAAAGGCTGCAGTCCGAGTCAGCTTCCAAGTCTGCAAAGTGAGAGACAGTGAGGGCGGAGTAAAGGTAAAGAGCAAGGCTACCCAGACAGGTCGTGAGGGCTGGCAGTGCTGTGCAAACAAGGCGAAGATGAATAGGGCTAGCAACCGACAATCCAAGCTAGGGTTAGCGTCAGGGGTGCAACGTCAAGGGTCTGATGTCAGGGATCTAAAGATGTTTCTCTTTCTAGAATTCCAGAGAGAATGGGTTTTTAGAGAGAGAAAGTGAAAATGTCAAAATGAGAGAAATCTGTTGAAAATGAATCCAAGGTCCTCTATTTATAGAGAAAAATGTGCATGTGTCATCAGTTGACATGTGTCGCTCCCAGGGAGCGACACGTCACTATAGGGGTCCACAAATACAGATTCTCTGTTGGACTGTTGATTCCCAAATTCACACTGCCTTGGCCCACACAGCGTCGCTCTACCTGTCTGAGAAGACTGAAGACACCGTGACGACATGATTAGAGTAAGCCCGTTGCCCTAGCCACCGGTCCAAGCCCTTACTGAATCCCACAAGGTGTGTCGAAAGACTCGTAGAAAACCTGATAGCGGCGAGGGTTGCCCCTGTGACCAACTGCCAAGCGAACTAGGCGCGAAGCCCTCCAAAGACCTATTCCCGTCTCAGAGTGACCCGGGGGTCATCATCTTGGGGGCACCAATGATCACCGGTAACGTGAGTGGACGTGGTCACAACTTAGACGTGCCTAGTGTCATGTAAGTCACCCTAGGCGGTGATAGCTTTGTGGTAATGAGCCTATCCCACTGCGAGGTGTCCTCGTGCTGGAGCACTACAAAGTGAGCCCTCCGGAATGAAGACGGCGATGGCTTCTGTGGTAGTGAGCCCATCCCGCTACGAGGGGTTCTCGTGTCGGAGCCCTACGAATGAAATCCCCCGGAATGAAGGCAGCGATAGCTTTATGGTAACGAGCCTATCCGCTGCGAGGGGTCCTCGTGTCGAAGCACTATGAACGGAACCCCCCAGAATGTTACACACTTCGAAGAGTGGGTCGAAGCATGTTCACGTCCATTGCAGGGGCGCATGGTGTGTTGAATGATAGTGGTGCCCGGGGGCCTGTAAACATGATTGTGGCGCACGGGCACAGTGACGACCGTCGCGAGACAATACCTGGTGCTAGGGGCACATGTCATGGAAGTGGCGCATGGGCGCGGTCATGGTACCGGGGCACTGTAGTGTGATAGAGAGCCAGGGGCATGGCAGTATCAGCAGCGCGTGGATGTGGCGGAATATCGGAGATGGCGCGTGGGCGACGATCAATGCGGCGACGGCGTACGGGCGACAACGGGAGCCGTACGGTCGTGGTAATGAGTGAGCATTGTAGACCGTAATGCGTGAATAAGTTAGGCAAAAGGAGCGTCAGTAGCCCCCTGTGACTAGGGTGGCCGACTCCCCCTTTTAAGGGAGGTGGCGGACCCCTCCTTAAAGAGGGTGGCCGACCCCCCTTTAGGGAGGTGGCCAACCCCCTCTTTAAAGAGGTGGCCGACCCCCATTAAGGGGGAAGGCGTGCCAAGTCCATGTTTGCATATTTTCTAAGTGTTGGTGGTGCCGATGTCATTATGTTGGCGACAAAAATAATTTTAGTCATGCAGAAAGTCAATGAAAAATGCACGTGACTTGAGCGTGGGCATTTTGACCGGTCGACAGCGTTAAAAAGTTGACCGTTGAACATGTGACGTGTCGCGCAACCAAAATAGGTTGGGAACAATAATTTTATGACATGTATATAAGTTTAGGAAGTGTAAGATAAAAGTTAGGAACTGATAAAAAGTTTGAATTATAACTAAGAAATTTTAATAAAAGTTCAAAATATCTAGTCCAAAAAGGATCATAAAAAGTAAAATGTCTAAAGAGAAGAAATTAAGATCAAAAAGGGCATAACAAACTTTGTAAAACGGAGGAACTTAGGAACTCAAATGTTCTATCTTTAAAATTAAGAACCAAATGAACTCAAGAGACCTAACATGATACATATAAAAACTCAATTGCTTAAGCAATAAATATAGCATATATAGTTCGCAAGGATCTTTCTAAATTTTTGGCCATTCACTTTTAAAAGTTTGTCCCATTTTTTAGCAAACTTAAGCCCTAAAGCTCAAAATATTATTATTTAGGACTTTTAGTATCTAGTTTCTTTTTGTTGAATGATGATCATTTCTTGTATCAATGGTAAGGATGGCAATTAGATCCATAACCGGTGAATCTCCGCTCCGCCCCACTAGGAGTGGGTTATTTTGACTTTTACCGGGTTATGGGACTGGTATGGTAATTTTTTTCTAAATCCGTAGCGGGTTAGGGTCGGGTATGGTATTTTATCCTTCTTACCAATTCGCCCTGGTATCAAACCTGCACCCGCCTGGGTATACTAACCCTATGCATCAATAAATCTCAATCGTCTATCCTAGCATATATATACTGTGATATCCAGACCCTCGACATTATCAAGCCGGTTAAATTAATGTGTTTAGTGACAAATTTTACACGCAATGATTAGCATCGATTTGTAAAAGTGATATTTAGCGACGATTAGTGAAGCGGGCTAATAAATGAATAATTACATATATATATATATATATATATATATATATATATATATATATATAAGTCAACTATATAATTTGGAAATATAGGAAATTAAGGGGAATTTAGGGAGAATTAAATATTTTCATAAGTCTTTTTTCGGCTATAATAGAGGAAGAGCTATTTTGGTTACTTAGAGAGAGAGAGGGGGAGAGAGTCTAAAGGAGTTTGTGAGAAAGGGAGAGTAAGCTACACAAGGGAAGAAGGATATATACACAGAAAAAGGAAGAGAAAGGGTTTGCTAGCAATGAACTCAGGCGAACGGAGCGCGGATTCTGGTAAGCTGTCATTTCTTTTCCTCGATTTGATCTGTAAATTTAGTGAAAGTATTGGGTATTCTGAATCATCAGTGTGTTTGTTTGTTTATAACAGTTAGAGGTGTCAATGGGCTGGGCTTGAGCCAACCCAGCCAGGGACCATCGGGCCAGCAGAGAAACGGGCAGGGGGGCTGGGCCAAAGGGTGAGGAAACGGGCCGGGCCGGGCCAAAGAAATAGGATATCTAGGCCTGTCCCAACAGCGTTTTTTAGGGTCGGGATTGGACCGGGGCCGGGCGCAACAGTGTTTTTTTTCAAAAATTCTTATTATTTATTTTCTACTTTGCTGAGGAATTAAATTTAAATTGAATATAAATTAGTTCATAGGCCCTCCTCCTTTTATCTGCACTTGGAATCGGCTGCTTGTGAAGTTACCTATTATATATATAATAGGGGAAAGCGAATATAAAGCCAGCCTCACACAACTTGCGTGGGGCTAGCGGTAAAAACTACTTAGTTTCGTTAAAAAAATCAGCTCAGATATTGTTTTCTTTTTTTTTTGTTTTCTGTCGCGCATTATCTCTCCCTTCCCCCTGTTTCCTCTCATCTCTTCCCTATCTTCTCTGAGTAGGCCCTAGCACCATCGCCTTAACCTTCCACCGTCAGTCATCATTACCCATCAACGCCCCAACATCCTGCCGCAATTGTAATAGGCTAACCGTCATCAAAACCCCAACCTTCCACCGTAGACCACCAACAGCCATAGTAGACCACCAACCTTCCGATGCCGCCGCCGTAAACAGCCATTCATGTTGCAACCTTCCTTCGCCAGCTACTGTTAACCATCCTGCACCGGCCAACACTGCCTCCACAGTCGAGTGGTTGCGTAGACCAATAGTCTTCCATCTCCGGCTGTCGTATATATCCATTCTTGTTGCAAACGTTCTCTAGCACCCACTGCCTAGTTTCCACTCCCCACGAGCAACCCACCGTCACACCCTTCCTGCCACCCTTCCTGCGCCGCCTACTGCCCCATAGTTTTCACTCCCCACCATTCCTTGTAAGAAAGTAGCATTTTTATCTTCCGTTCTTGAGGATTCCTTACGCATGTGAGGCAGAAGCATTTTTTTTCAAGTGTATGTATGCTTCCATCAAACATTTTTGCAAAAGACAGAACAAACATAATATAACTTTTTTTTTCAAAGTTCTGGGCAGATTGGGTTGAAGTTGAGTTTTAAAACATGGTTTAAACATTTGAGTGAGGAGCTCTTCAATTTATGAGCTAGACATGGACGATATGTATAAGTTGGTATTATGAGAAGGTTGGGATGGTAACCTCAATTTTAAAGCTTTAGGTGTGATCCTTTTCTTGGGAGAAATGAAGTGTTTGTGGGAAACCAGATAATATTTACGATGATTAGTGTTCATTCATAAGTAGGTTGAGTTTGTTGATCACCTAAGTAGTTCGAGGACTTGTCCTATTGGTTGATGTCTAATACATGTTTTTTGTTAAACGCAGGTGTGGGCAGGTAACCCAGCAAAGTTCCTAAGAAAGCTCATCGATGAAGAAATAACTTTCCTTTCCTAGTCAACCACAAATATATCAGCTTAGCTCGAGTTCAATTACATGACTCATAGTGGAAGCACGCCAATGGGCTCACAGAGTTTTCAGTCGATTGAGGAAATTGATGCGACTGAAGGTTTGACTGATTTTGATATTCCTGATACTCATGTCTATGATGAACCTAGGGTAGATGAAGTTTATGATCTTCCACAATGTGATGATGAGGTTAGAACGCCTAGACAGAATGAGGGTTATGAAAATTTTGATAGTCAACCGATAAATGGAAAAACATTTGATACGCTGGAAGCAGCATACGACTTCTACAATCTGTATACTCTTTTAAATGGTTTTGGTACTCGCAAACATAATGCACATAAGATTAGGGCCACTGGTGCAATTTTTTGGAGGCAATTCCTGTGCAATAAAGAGGGCTTCAAGAGAGTGGATGACAAGAAACCGAATGTGAATGAAAAAAGGCGTAGAGACTTGAGAACCAGTTGTGAAGCGATAATGCAAGTTACTTTGTCAAAGAAGCTTGGAGTGTGGGTTGTCGACAAGTTTCAAGATGTTCATAACCATCCTCTCATTACTACTCCATCAAAGGTAATCAAGCATTGTTCTCATAGTAAGTACCATCGTACAAACGTATGTAAGTCTCTAGTGTCTGACCTTAACCACGAGGGCCTGAAAGCTTCTCAGATTACTAGGGTTGTGAATGTGATGAAGCCCAGCGAAGAAGCTGACGTAACTCCAAGACAATGTTCTAGTATTATACGCATCGAAAGAAAAAAATAATGTGGGGAAAGAATGTTATGGAATTATTAAACATTTTCAAGAGAAGGATACGTTAGATGATAGTTATTATTTTGCTGTGGATTTAGCTATAGATGGTTCTCTTAAAAGTGTTATTTGGGCTGACGAAAGTTAAGGGCATCATATGCACAATTTGGTGATGTTATTGTATTTGATGTGACTTACATGACTAATAAATATAGGATGCCATTTGCTCCATTTGTTGGAGTAAACCACCACCGCCAGTCTGTATTGTTTGGATCTGCATTGTTGGAGGATGAAACAGAGACAACATTTGTGTGGTTGTTTGAACATTTTTTGCGTTGCATGTTTGAGAGGCCCCTGACTGCAATCATCACTGATCAGGATGGAGCAATGAAAAATGCAATTGCAAAAATGTTTCCAAATACGCGA
The DNA here is from genome assembly GCA_033070095.1 of Escallonia herrerae. Taxonomy (NCBI): domain Eukaryota; kingdom Viridiplantae; phylum Streptophyta; class Magnoliopsida; order Escalloniales; family Escalloniaceae; genus Escallonia; species Escallonia herrerae. The sequence continues at coordinate 8,420 of JAVXUP010004750.1, forward strand.
CATCATTTTTGTGCATGGCACATTAAGAAGCATGTCATGGAGCATCTACAACCTCTGCTATCCCGTTACGATGACTTTCATGAAGCCCATAGCAACTGGACAAAAAGTGAGACTGTTGAAAATTTTGAGCTCAGATAGGTGGATTTGAATGACTAGTATGACTTAAAAGAAAATTGGTGGATTCAAAATATGTACAGCATACATGCACATTGGGCTAAGCCTTTTCTCAAAGATACTTTTTTTGCTGGCATGACCACGAGTGGACGAAGTGAAAGCATACATTCATTTGTTGTGAAATATGACAATGCAGTTTATAATCGAAGGTATGCCGAGGAAGATGAAGATTTTAAGACAATCAATTCGAGAGCAATCTTATCATCTGATCATCCAATTGAAGCAAGAGCCGGAGAATGCTATACTCGAAGTGTGTTTGAGATCTTCAAGAAAGAATGGAATGCTAGTGTTAGCTGTTCACACATAACATTGAGTAAGGCGCCCGACGTCACAAGGTACATGGTGGGTTTGATAACTATTGAAAAGGAAAAATGGCGAACAATTCACTACTATTCGTCAGAAAGTGTTAAGGCTACTTGTTCATGCGCTAAGTTTGAGACGGCGGGAATATTATGCAAGTATATCATTTATATATTAAAGAAAAAGAAAATAACTGATCTTCCAGAATATTACATTTTGCCTAGGTGGATAATTCATGCTAGGTATAAGGTGGGAGATGTTGGCGATCGAATGGACGAGATCGGGGGACATTCAACTGAAAAGGGAGTAAGCCTTTTAACGTTGTGGTATGTTCAAGCAAAGTTTTCAAAGGCAATAGATAATGGAAGAAATTGCCCTTCATAAATACATGAGATTGATGCATGGCTTAGTAGCTTCTTAGAAAAGCAAGCTGCGAGAAACAACATGGAGAAACTTGTTGGTGACAAAATGGTTAGTCAAGTTGGTTCAAGTACATGTGTTTCTCAAATGGAAAGTATGCATCAGATTTCTATACGTGACCCTGCTGCCCCTGTTAAGACCAAAGGACGCCCAAAGGTTGCTATTAGGTTGAAATCTTTTATTGAATTGGCGAAAGAGGAAAAGAAACAAAGAACGTGTGCATATTTTCATGGGAAAGGCCATTACCGAATTGGTTGTGCTAAGCGAAAGGTATATTTTGAAGTCAACTTTACATATTACTTTATTTTTCAATGTAATATATTATGTTGCGTGAATCATTTGAGAGATATATACTATACTAACTTATAAACGTGCATGATCTCAGAGGGATGAAGGAGAGGGCAATTTTGTTCAATAGCTGCAGATTTGCGTAACATTTGATTTAACGTTGTTATTTTTTTACGTTGTTCTTCCACTTCTCATGCTTCCTTGTTGACATAACCGATAACTCTTGTTTGTTTGTAGGACCACTGCGAGAAAGGAGTTCGATTACATAGTGAAAAGGCGTTGTAGACGTGCAAAGGCAATGGCTAGGGATTTATGTTGAGAGACCAAGCTTAGTTTTGGACTATTCATTGTTTTTGACTTCCTTGATTATGGATATTTGTTGCTTATGAAGATTTGACGATTTGTTGAATTAAGAGTGATGACGATTAACTCTACATTGATTGAGGTGTCCTTAGCGTACAGATTTACATGGTGTCATGTTATTCAATAGGGCTAATTACACCTATGTCCCTGAGGTTTGGGGGTAATTACACGCGAGGACACAAAGTTTCAAAATGTAACACTTATGTCCATTGACAAACGGAATACCAAAATACTTAACGGTTCTGACAAAAAGACCAAGTTGCCCCTAAATAAAGGTTGAAATCCTGATTTGCCTCTGGGACCACATGAAACCCTAATTTTCATTGTCTCCCCCCCACTCGCCTATGCCTCCCCTACCCCTTCCCCCTCCCCGTCTCCCCCACCCTACCCCTTTCCCTTCCCTGTCGCCCCCACCATACCCCTTCCCCGTCGCCCCACCCTACCCCTTTCCCTTCCCCGTCGCCCCTACCCTACCCCTTCCCTTTTCCCTTCCCCGTCGCCCCTACCCTACCCCTTCCCCTTCCCCTTCCCCGTCGTCCCCCACCCTCCCCCTCCCCCTCCCCCTTCCTCTTCCCCGTCGCCGACATCTCCTTCACTGGTCGATCGGAAGGAGCGCCAGAGTTGATTGCCCGCTGCAGTGGTATAGCAGCACGGTGGCTTCGGCAGTTGCAGTGGTGTAGCAGCACGGTGGCTTCGGCGCGATGCTCGCAGAGGCTCGATGAAGCATCTTCATCCCCTTTCCCCGTCTGCGCTGCAACCCATCTTCCTCCCCCATCCCCGGCGTTGCACCCCGACCTTCCTCCCCCGTCCCCGGCGCTGCACCCCGACCTTCGACGGTTGAATTGAATTGAAGATTGAATACCAAAATACAGATTGAGTTGAAGATTGAATTGAATTGCAGATTGAGTTGAAGATTGAATTGAAGCCCTAATTGGTTTTGAAAATTAGGGTTTGTAAATTAGGGTTTTGAAACCCTAATTAGTAGATTGAAACCCTAATTGAGTTGAAAATTGAATTAAATTACCTTGATCTTTAATTAAGGCTTGATATCTTAATATAAAAAAATTAAAAAAATATACAATACATACAGTACAAGGGGTAGCATTGTCATTTTAAAAATACGTATCGATGACATCATAAAAAAGTACACTTTTTGGACGGAATCCTGACGGATGGACACGGGTGATACATTTGAAACACTTTTGGTCACGGAATGTTACATTTTGAAACTTTGTGTCCTTGACTGTAATTACCCCCTAACCTCAGGGACATATGTGTAATTAGCCCTATTCAATATGGTAGCCGACATCTTTATGAAAAATTTATCCTAATTTTGACATTTTGGAGATGTGTTCAATACAACATCAATTCGGATTTGCAAGGTCTATTCATATTAATTATGTCTATGTTATAAGATTCACATTTTGGCACCTTCATTTTTTTGAATCTTTTTATGAATACTATTGCATTTTATTTGATAAAATATGTAATCCTGCTCATTACACTATCAAGTAAAACTCACTGGTTCAAACTTCAAACAACAAACTGTTATTGCAATAGAAAACAAAAATTTATACGCTACAGATCGGACATAATTACAAATATGTCTCACAAGATTATTCAGCTAAAAGAATGTTGACTACACTCTCTAACTAATATTAAGAACTAAAGATACCATACATCTTCATAATTACATCAACTTATTTTGTTTGCTATTACATCTTCATTGATTTCTTAATTGACTTGATGGATGACCTCACAAAGTTGTTGACCGCTGCACGATCCTCATCACCAATTGCCAAGGGCTTCTTCCTAAGGCCTAAATTACTGCAAATAATAAATAACCATATGTATAAACAAAAGAAGAAAGAAACTTAGGGTGGGAAAGAAAAAGAGAACAGGAGAATGAATTCTCACCTCATCAATGTCACACACCTGTGACTAAGTAATTCTCTTGCAGTGGAACCCTCACCACCCCCCATAATAAATATGGGCTTGGGACTGAAAATGAACATGCAAATGCTAAATTGTCTCAGAATTAATCAGGCATCTACCAAATTTAACATAAGTATGAAGAGGAAATTTGAGGAATAGAGCCTTACAAATATCTGGTTAGCAATTCACTTTTTGTTCGTCCTTGATTGATCTTTAAATGGTTTAGTTAAGCTGCAGGTATGATATTGAACTAGCTTGAGCCGCACCAAGGTTAAATGAGTTGAATCACCTTATGCGCACTTATTTCTTGCAAAGATGGCAAGACCGGGAGAGAAGCCTCCTAGGTGAGGGAAAAGCAAGGATGACAAAAAAAATTTGCAGCTCTGCTGCTGTTGGAACTTAGAACGCCTTTTGGACTCTTAATAGAATTTTGTTTGGAAAAATGATGAATGTCATGAATACACTACACTTTTAGATTTTGATTCCATAAAGGGTTATTGATGTTTTCCTTAGATTTTGTTTCATTTGGCAGTATATTAACTTTGTTGTGTACAATAGACGTTTGAATGGTTTCAGGTAGTGACAGTGGTCAAGGTAGTGTTGGCGGCATTAGGAGTAGCTATGTGCCTCTCAGATTGGTGTTTGCAGAGTTGTGCATCACTGGTGGTGGGGAGGTAGAATTTGGCAGCGGTGTGTGGAGTAGCTATTATACCAGTGCTGGAGGTGGTGGTGGTGTCGATGGTTGGTTGGCAGTTGGAAGTGGGGCGTGAAGGACTAGCTGGTTTATGCTATATAGCAGTGGCAGCACCGGGGCCATTGGTGGTATTGATGGAGGGAGAAGTAGTAATCAATAAATTGGTGGCAGGGGCAGTGTTGGTGATGATGGCAGGGTGATGTGTTATTAGCGATGGCGGTTTGGTAGCAACGACGGTGGTGGTCTGGCAGCACAGATGGTGTGGCAGTGACAACGGTAAAGGTGGTGGTTGGCACTTAGCAGTGGTGTGTAAAGGAAAATCTCACTAGAGACGAGAGACCGCAGAAATTGTCAAGGAAAATCTGCATAAATTGAACCCTTTCGTCAAATCTAAGTGCAAAGTCAAAATTCAGATCAACAATCATAACCGGTTCATCATCCTCTTTGAAGCAAATGAAGAAATGGAAAACTTACAAGGGTGACACTCATGTAGCCAAAAAGCAAATAGAGCTTCCAAGTTCCCAGATCAAATAAAAACATCAACTTTGCTTGAAATCAGGGGCGGAACTACGTTGTGGCGAGGGGGGGCTGAAACCCCCCCTGAGTTCTGAAAAAAAAAATTGGTTTTGGGAATCGCACCCCCCGTTCCTGATACGTCGTTCCCCAATCCCCGATACCCCGTTCCCCGAGACCGCACTCGGCTCTCTCCAGGGGCGGAACTACGTTGTGGCGAGGGGGGGCTGAAGCCCCCCCTGAATTCTGAAAAAAAAAATTGGTTTTGGGAATCGCACCCCCCGTTCCTGATACGTCGTTCCCCAATCCCCGATACCCCATTCCCCGAGACCGCACTCGGCTCTCTCTCTCTCTCTCTCTCATCGGTAGACAGTAGACTTAAGGACCGGCGACTAGATCTAGCCATTGCAGGCGACGCGACCGACTGAACCCACCTTATAGATCTCCGACCGACCAAATTCTTGAAGAAACTCCAACCGGCGAGCAGATCTTAAAGAAACGCCTGACCACCGTTTACCAGACCTCCGAGTCTCCGTCCGACCACACTACCAGTCACCAGATCTGCTTGACGGAGTGCCATTGCTTGACACCGTCCAACCACGCGAAGTGACCAGCTCTGCTTGACGGAATGCCTCACCCTGCCGGCGACTGCGAGCTACTGCAGTGCCACCTGTTGACGCCTACGACGGAGTGACCGGTGAGCGGTGACAGACGTTTGCTGATTTGCTGCTAGGCGTTGCCTCGCTGGGCTGTTGGCCGCTTGAGTGCACTATGCAGAGTGCTTGTCTGTTGTGGTAAGTTTTGTTTCCTCTTGTTGTTTTGGTCCGTGAATGTGGGTCAAGCTTGGATTTCGATATTATAACGTAATTGACAGGTTCTTTAACTTGTTTTGATTCAATTATACTTGCAATTTTTTGAACTTTTATGATGGATATTCATTTGTGGATTGTTTTGGTATCTTGGTCGAGCTTAAATCGTGATTTCTTGGTGTGATTGGCCTGTTCTATAGCTTGTTTTGGTTCGATTATGAGGTTTAGTTATTGACTTCCTTGATGGGTTTTCAATTCTTGGTTGTTTTGGTATCTGGATCGAGCCTGGATTTGAAAGAGTGTAGGATAATTGACATGTTCTTTAACTTGGTTTGAGTATAGAAATAGAAACTTGAGCTCAGTATAGACATGCATATAGTAGGTTGTTTGTGGTTATGTCTGGATTTTATGTGGGTTTTCAATATTCCTCTTAGGACTTTATGATCAAATGTTGTATTAGTTTGAGCAATTAATTTGATAGTAGTTCTTAGTTGCTAAATCGAACTGTTAAAGCACATCTTTTTGGGGAAAATTGTTACCTGCTTTATGAGATTCTGTTAGATTGTATAGCTCTTAAAAACTAATGCCTGCATAGTGTGTGAATTTCTTGATTCAGACGTTCGTTTGGAGGGATTAGATTTATGACATCGTAAGAAATCAATAAATTTTTTCCTTTTCTCAGTGAGAGATGATTTTATCACTCCATCTTAATTAAATAAATTTATTAAAAATTATTACTTTGTCTGTTGCCGACTAAAGTTAATTACTGTTGTCAACAAGGAATATTGCTAAAAAAAAATTATTAAATTAATAAAAATATATATATTATTAAATGAATAAAAAATTTTGCACCCCCTGAACAAAATTCCTGGTTCCGCCCCTGCTTGAAATTGGATGCTGGTGCTATATATGAATGATGATTTATTTACTGAAATCGCATGTTGTAGGAGCTAATTTAGATATTAAATTTTCTCAAAGTAACAGCTGTTCGGATTCTAACTTGAATATTAACTTGTTTCAAAGTAACATTATCTGGCTTGTCGGAAGATACTCACAGCTCTGCATACTATAACAATCAATGGTTGCAAATGTGCTTTGTTCAGTTTTATTACTATTTTCAGCGGGAAAATTTCTTAACAGCACTTCTTAGGTGCCATTAAATATGTTTAGTTTTAATACATTGATGTCCTCATTGCCAAATTGGTGCAGACCATGGTCTTTGTATCAAGGATTAAACATGCTAGGACTTTCATCGAACAGTTGGTGATCAAATTGGAAACTATAAGAATTGTGAGAAACCGTAAAGAAATCATCATTTGTACCCTAATTAAACAAAAGGTTTCTAACATGGAAGAAGCAAGAAATCATTCACAAAACCATTATAAAATAGAGAGGCAGGGTAGATTAAAACTTGCCTGATTTCAGTATGTGGCAATACTTTGATGTGGTGGGTGATGGGAGGTCTGCGTAGTTCTTTGCAAGGGTTGCTCACAATGGAACTGCCCGGCGATGGAGGCTAGCCTTGAAGGTATAAGGTGCTGCTTGGCTCTGTGAAGTGGTCGGCGGCAGTGCTGGGTTTCTATAAGGAGGTGTGACGTTTGTCTGTGGAGGCAGTGTGGCGTTCGTCTGTGGAAACTATGGAGGCAGTGTTGGCCGGTGCAGGATGGTTGACAGTAGCCGGTGAAGGAAGGTTGCGACAGGAGTGGTTGTTTACGGGGGCTGCGACGAAAGGTTGGTGGTCTACGGTGGAAGGGCGATGGTCTAGGGCCTACTCAAAGAAGATAGGGAAGAGATGAGAGGAAACAGGGGCAAGGGAGAGATAATGCGCGATAGAAAACAGGAAGAAAAAAAAAACAATATCTGAGCTGATTTTTTAAACGAACGTAATTTTTGCCACTAGCCTCACGCAAGTTGCGTGTGGCTAGTCTATATATATATATATATAGGGGGCCGATCCACACCCACCGGTGGAGAAATAACAAATTTCTCCACCGAACCGCTGGTAAGACCAGCGGTTGGCCACGTGGGCCAAAAAAGGACGAAAAGGGACAAAAAAGGACGAAAATACTATGATAAATTCATGAAAATATCACGAGAAAATGAAAAACTCGTGAGAAAATGGTGGCAATAATGCCCAACCGCAACTCCTACATGCGGTTGGCATTATTGCCTTCCGTGACCCCACCCCCCACCCGTCACCCCCCTTGCCCCCCACCCCCTTGCCCCCCACCCCGTGGCCCCCACCCTATGTCCTTTTCCCCCACCCGTGAACCCCCCTTCCCCCACCCGTGAACCCCCTCTTCCCCCACGTGTCATTACCACCCTACCCCCCCACCCCCACGTGTCATTCCCCCCTCCCCCTCCCTGCTGTTCACTCACGGTTCTTCTCTTCCTCTCTCACTTTTCTCTCTATAAAATCCCTCCTCCCCGAATCATTTCTTCCACCCTCCTCATTCTCCCTATCTCACCTACATACAAACAAAAAAAATTTACGCTAGAAGATCGGTGGATAACCGCTAGAAGACCGGTGGATTTTTCTTGAAATATATCAAGTTAAAACAAGTAAGTATTTTTCAATTTGTTCTTACCAATTGATTGTTTAAATTGTGTTACGCTTAAGTTGTTCTTACAATAGTCTAAAATTCGTGTTTAGGGCGTCAAAGGGCGTCAAAATTACGTTTTGACAAATCGGGGTATTACATTCGAAAAATTCCAAAATAGCGATTTTTTAGGGCGTCAGAAATAGAATTTTTCACGAATTTATAAAAAATAGCTAGAGCTAGATTTTGCCAAAGTACGAAACAGAGACCCTAGTTATTTTCAAAAGATCTATATCAGGTAAAAATTTCAGATTTTTCCAAAGACCGGAAAGGGGTTAACTGATACACGCAACCTTGTAACTTTGCAGTGTAATTTAAAATATCAAGCCAGCGCGATTTCGCGCAAAACTTTTATGAGAACCCTAGGGTGTTGGGAAGTTCCATTCCCCAGGAATTCGGGCCATTCCGAAGCCGTTAGCTAATTTTTTGGCCGAACGGGCTTTTAAGCGCTCGATCCGGACACCGGTTCGGGATTTTTAGGCGAAAAATCCGTAAAATACTTTTTAGATCAAGAATGAACTCAGGAAGCTTAAAATAGCATTTTAAAGCACTTTTGATATTTTCTGAAGCCAGGGGGTATTTTGGTAATTTGCCACCCCGAGAGGGGTATTTTGGTAATTTTCCCGAAAAAATTTTCCAACGGACTTTTAAGTCCAGAAATGTAAGTAAAACGCCTGAAATGTTATTTTGCAGCTGATTGCGGGGCGTAATTGTCGCTAAAGGTGAAAACTTAATTAGACAGTTTTTTTACGAATTTATAAAAAATAGCTAGAGCTAGATTTTGCCAAAATACAAAACAGAGACCCTAGTTATTTTCAAAAGATCTGTATCAGGTTAAAATTTCAGAGTTTTTCAAAGACTAGAAAGGGGTTAACTGATACGCGCAACCTTGTAACTTTACAGTGTAATTTAAAATATCAAGACAGCACAATTTCGTGCGAAACTTTTATGAGAACCCTAGGGTGTTGGGAAGTTCCATTCCCCAGGAATTCGGACCATTCCGAAGTCGTTAGCTAATTTTTTGGCCGAACGGGCTTTTAAGCGCTCGATCCGGACACCGGTTCGGGATTTTTAGGCGAAAAATCCGTAAAATACTTTTTAAATCAAGAATGAACTCAGGAAGCTTAAAATAGCGTTTTAAAGCAATTTTGATATTTTCTGAAGCCAGGGGGCATTTTGGTAATTTGCCCCCCGCGAGGGGTGTTTTGGTAATTTTCCCGAAAAAAAGTTTTTCAGTCCAGAAATGTAAGTAAAACACCTGAAAGGTTGTTTTGAAGCTGGTTTGATGGGCGTTAGGGTGACAATGAACCCCCGGGGGCTATTTTGCTAATTTTACGTTACACAAATCTGTGCTTAAAATAACTTTTAGTTCAGGAAAGGGTGTGAGACACCTGAAAAGTTATTTTAAAGAGTGAATTCAGGAAGCTTGTTGTCAGGGGGCATTTTGGTAATTCGCATCCCCGATAGGGGTATTTTCGTAAATTTGCAGCGTTAAGTTTTTCAAAGGATTTCTTAGTCCAGAAATGTAAGCAAAGCACCTGAAAGGTTGTTTTGAAGCTGATTTGGGGCGTTAGGGTGATAATGAACCCCCGGAGGCATTTCGGTAATTTGTCGCTCATCGGGGGCTATTTTGCTAATTTTACATTATACCAAATTTCTCGAAAGACGGTGGTTTAAATAAATTTTATTCTTCTTTTATTTAAATCTATGACTTGTTGAGAATGATATAATTTTTATTTTTTAGATTCCAGTATAAATATGGATGCAACTGGAGGAAATAATTTTTGTGAAGGTTCTGATCCACCTTACGTTGGTCAAGTTTTTCAAGCACTGGACGAAGTTGAAGCATACTATAGAGCATATTCGAAAACGATAGGTTTCGGTATTAGAACTAAGACGACTAGAAAACGGGCGAATACAGATCAAATTTGTGCAAGACTATTTGAGTGTCATAGAGGAGCACCGCATGTAACTCCGGTCGTTCGGATCAGTGACGAAGGGACAACAAGACAAAGAAAACGGGACACATTTCCGGGTACCGGCTGCAAGGCCCATGTGTATGCAGTACACCGAAAAAATGAAAACCATTGGGTTGTGACAGGAGTGGAGTTGAGCCATAATCATCAGTTGATGACCCCCAGTAAGATTGGTCAAATTCATCAACACCGAGAAATAAGCGCGGCACACAGACAACTAATTTTTACAATGGCCGAGGCTAAAATTCCACCTTCTAAGATGATGGGGGTTTTCTCAAGCCAGGCTGGGGGGATTGACAAGTTGAGTTTCAACGAAGTAGACCTTCGAAATGAACTTCGTGCTCAGAGGAGAGAGTCTTTCGGTAAGAGTGATTCTCAAACTACACTTGATCTCTTCAGGTCCCTTCAGAGTGAGAATTCTGGATTTTTTTACAGTCTCCAACTGGATGATGAGAACCGCATTAGTACTATATTTTGGGCGGACCCCCGTTCTAGAGCTGCTTACCAAAATTTTGGGGATGTTGTGACGTTTGACACCACATACCGCACCAATAAGTACTCTATGCCTTTTGCTCCGTTCACCGGGGTGAACCACCACTATCAGTCAATCTCGTTTGGCTTTGCCCTGCTTAGGGATGAGACGGAGGAGTCATTTACGTGGTTATTTGAAACGTGGCTTCAAGCAATGTATCATATTCCTCCAAAGACCATCATCACCGACCAAGATCTGGCAATGAAAAATGCAATCGCTAAGGTCCTTCCAGATACTCACCATGGCCTGTGCACATGGCACATAAGCAACAAATATCCCGAACGGCTTCACCATGTATATGCAAACCATCCGTCATTCAAGACTGACTTTAATACATGTGTGAAGAAATCGTTGACGGTAGACGTGTTCGAGGAGAGGTGGGCCACGTTAATGGATACTTACTATTTGCACAATCACGAATGGTTACAATCGTTGTATGAGATCAAGACACAGTGGGTCGGTGCCTACACCAAGAAGTTTTTTGCAGCCGGAATGACTACGACCTCGAGAAGCGAAGCTATGAATTCATTCTTTGATGGGTACGTAGGCCAGTCTTCAAGTATAGCGGAGTTCGTACTAGAGATGCAGAAAGCCGTTGACAGGCAATTGTACCGTGAGAGAGAAGCCGACGCGGCTACAGTTTGCAAAGAAAGAGCTATACTACTTTATTCACCTTTAGAGGCTCATGCGGCTCAAGTCTATACCAAGGAAATGTTTCGACAGTTTCAAGAGGAACTACTAAAGTCGAATCAATATGGCATGACAAAGTTGCACGAGTATTCCACCAGAGACATCAAGGTTTATGCTTTGACAAATGTGACGAACTTCGCCAATCCGTGCTCTTCGTCGGCTCCGAGGACCAGACGACATTTTACCGTAGCAATTTGTAAGGACACCGGGTTGGTTAATTGCAACTGTCAACTGTTTGAGCATAAAGGTATACTTTGTCGACACGCGTTGAGGGTTTTGAGCGCCAAGAATGCTAGTGAAATCCCTCCACCGTATATCTTGGAACGGTGGACGAAGGAAGCCAACAGAGTCCACGGTCACATTCCTTACGTGCCCAATGTTTCAGTTGATTTCGAGCAATCTGAGTCGCTGCGATATAATCACCTTTGTAACATCATGCACGGTTTATCAATGGATGCAGCGTCGACATTTGATGGGTACAGGTATCAAGTTGAAGCAGCCGCACGGGATAAGGCTAAGCATGCACAGTTTAGGATGGCATTACCAGAAACTGTGGACACTCCGACTACTCGACCAACTCCAGGCGGTAGATTCAATCGAGCCAAACAGCCAGTCATTGACGGCACTGACCTACAAGGTGAGGAGGACGACATTTTTGATCCAATTATTTCTCAAACAAAAGGGCGAAAACGAGCAATACGCATGAAGAATCCGATTGAAGAAGCAACGGGTCAAAAAAAATTACGAAAGTGTGCGTTGTGTAATAAGATGACTGATCATGACAAGAGAAACCATTATAAAGTGTTAGGTATCGAACCTGGCAGTATGGTCGAGGAGGACGATGATGAGGAAGAGTGTTAGGGTTAATGTTTCAGTTGTATAAATTGAACTTTTATAATGTTTAAATTTGTGATTTGGTTTGTGCAATCTTTAATTTGTGATTTGATTTGTGGATTATTGATATTTTTGGTAACTCCGTTTTCGGGCACACTTTAGGCCCCAATTGATAGCTTCCGAAAAAAGTTGTAATTTTTTTTGTCACTTTTTTTCCGCTCATTGCACTTCAGGCACGCTAGTTAGCCCATTTGTAAGACTTTCGGCGAAAAACGAGACACATTAATTTTTGAGTTTTCCTAGGAAGGGCCTATTCGGGCACACTTTAGGCCCCAATTGATAGCTTCCGAAAAAAGTTATAATTTTTTTTGTCACTTTTTTTCCGCTCATTGCACTTCAGGCACGCTAGTTAGCCCATTTGTAAGACTTTCGACGAAAAACGAGACACATTAATTTTTGAGTTTTCCTAGGAAGGGCCTATTCGGGCACACTTTAGGCCCCATTTGATAGCTTCCGAAAAAAGTTGTAATTTTTTTTGTCACTTTTTTTCCGCTCATTGCACTTCAGGCACGCTAGTTAGCCCATTTGTAAGACTTTCGGCGAAAAACGAGACACATTAATTTTTGAGTTTTCCTAAGAAGGGCCTATTCGGGCACACTTTAGGCCCCATTTGATAGCTTCCGAAAAAAGTTGTAATTTTTTTTGTCACTTTTTTTCCGCTCATTGCACTTCAGGCACGCTAGTTAGCCCATTTGTAAGACTTTCGGCGAAAAACGAGACACATTAATTTTTGAGTTTTCCTAGGAAGGGCCTATTCGGGCACACTTTAGGCCCCAATTGATAGCTTCCGAAAAAAGTTATAATTTTTTTTGTCACTTTTTTTCCGCTCATTGCACTTCAGGCACGCTAGTTAGCCCATTTGTAAGACTTTCGACGAAAAACGAGACACATTAATTTTTGAGTTTTCCTAGGAAGGGCCTATTCGGGCACACTTTAGGCCCCATTTGATAGCTTCCGAAAAAAGTTGTAATTTTTTTGTCACTTTTTTTCCGCTCATTGCACTTCAGGCACGCTAGTTAGCCCATTTGTAAGACTTTCGGCGAAAAACGAGACACATTAATTTTTGAGTTTTCCTAAGAAGGGCCTATTCGGGCACACTTTAGGCCCCATTTGATAGCTTCCGAAAAAAGTTGTAATTTTTTTGTCACTTTTTTCCGCTCATTGCACTTCAGGCACGCTAGTTAGCCCATTTGTAAGACTTTCGGCGAAAAACGAGACACATTAATTTTTGAGTTTTCCTAGGAAGGGCCTATTCGGGCACACTTTAGGCCCCAATTGATAGCTTCCGAAAAAGTTGTAATTTTTTTTGTCACTTTTTTTCCGCTCATTGCACTTCAGGCACGCTAGTTAGCCCATTTGTAAGACTTTCGGCGAAAAACGAGACACATTAATTTTTGAGTTTTCCTAGGAAGGGCCTATTCGGGCACACTTTAGGCCCATTTGATAGCTTCCGAAAAAAGTTTTGTCACTTTTTTTTTCGCTCATTGCACCTCATGCACGCTAGTTAGCCCATTTCTATGAATTTCGGCGAAAAGCGAGACGCGTAATTTTTTCGAATGCCGTCATATGAAAGGTATATTCGCGCACATTTTAGCGCCAAATTCATAGCATGCGAAAAATTATGTACATTTCTTTTTGGTACAATTTTTTGTAACATCACAGCAGCTAGCCACGCACGTCAGGATAATGGTAATGAAGGCGTCTAGCTTCATTCTTTTTCAGCTCCCAGGCTATCCTATACCTAAACGTCAAGGCATCCTTCCTAGTCCACGAGGAGTGTTTGAGCACTTCCGAGCGAGCAATGTAGTCCATGTACTTGAGGACGTAAATCCCGCAATCGTGACCGTTATATTGCTTTGGTCGGTCCTTTATCATCACGACCGTCCAAGGGTCACCCTGTGGCCGTCCGCATGCTAGCGAGAGGACAGTAGTCTGCATCCAACAATAAAAACGAGAATCAAGCCTATGAGACAAGAACAATATACTATGAGCCAAGGTCAAAAAATAAATACTAACCACTAAAGTGATGTACTCGTTGTACATCTGTGCCAGCAGCTGTCCAGGCTCGTCCTCCCTTAGGCTATCGTATATGTGAACCGTTCTGAACGCTGGATGGAGAACTAATAGGAACCAGTGGTTTGCATGATGACAGGGTATCATGATAAGGTTCGCATCAGCAGCGGGACATTGATAGTCTGCGTTCATCATGCCTAACACGTTTCGACCTGGTTTCCACTTACTCCTGCCGCCCCCTCGCCTCCATTCTGTGAATTCTCTCACCGTTAATTCCACAAAATGAGTGGGATACATGTTAAGCTTCAAATATTCAGAACGGTTAAAACGTTGCTCTCTAATCCGGAGCAGTTCTATGTAAGCGTTCATGACAAAATTTGAAAGATCTGTCTCCGGCGCCAACGTTCTGATATCCTCATGACCTAGGAATGTCGCAAGGGGAAAGTCTGCTGAATTGACAGGCTCATGCCCAAAGTAGTGCCGGTCGATCCAAGCCATCTTGTCCGACCTCAATGGCTTCGTCGCTTGTCCTTTGTCCGACCGAAAGCTTGGGCGCGAGGCCTGGATTCCTACTTGGGGAACCTGACTCTGGCACTGAGAGTCGTATGCGTCAGGAGGCAAGCGACTATACGGCTCCCACACCTGACTCTGGGGCTGATAGTCGTACGCGTCAGGAGGAGGGCGACCAGACGGCTCCCACACCTGACTCTGGGGCTGATAGTTGTACGCGTCAGGAAGAGGGCGACCAGACGACTCCCACACCTGACTCTGGGGCTGATAGTCGTACGCTTCAGGACGAGGGCGACTAGACGGCTCCCCTTCGTAACCCCGGTACGCAAGACTAAAGTTTTGAACTTCAGTCTTGTACTTCTCAATGGACCTCTTGAGATTGTCAGGAGCCTGCGCGACAAACCAGTCAAACGACTCCAGCTGCTTGAACACCTCAATGCCCTGGTCAACCTAAAAAACATGCATAGAAAATATGGCTAATCATATTTGACAAATGGTCGATAAGGTGCGCAAATAAATTATCAAACAACACTAGCATGACTTACAATGGCCAATGCCCAGAACTGGTCATAGACCTCACGTGGCGCGTACGATGTCTTCTTCACCTGGGAAGGGCGATTCACCCTCGTGCGCGTCACCCTGAGAAACCACTGTAAGTATTCCTCAGTACTAATGCCGTCGTGCTTCAGCGATACAAGGCTATCATACGTTTCCTGCCAGGTATTCCACTGGTGCACCTCGTCACCCAACAAAATCAAGGCATCAGCCACCTCGAAGTTCGGCCCTCGACCACCCCTGTATGGCCGCATGTCTACAGCGGGTTTTGGTATCCCTTGTGGACAGCCAGCTTGCTTCATAGCTCGATCGGGCATCTGAAACTCACATTCTTCGAAGTGAATGAGCGGCACCCGAACCAAACCTGCCAGCACGTACGACACCGGAAGTTGCCAACACCACTCATCCAACAGATGCATCACCTTGCCATATGGCTGCCACGTCACCTGGGATGCATCTAGTATCTCTAGTTCCCCCCGATAGAACTTTAGATGGTGGTGAGGGTCTACCCGTCTCCACCTCCGGTTGGTCGTAGGCCCCCAGGCCCACACCCTAGGCCACGTCTCATCGGAATCTACCAACGGTTGTGGACGACCCATGGGTAGCCTCTCGTAAGACCAAACCTGTGAATGCAAACATTATATGGAATTAGTAATTAATCCCGAATATATTGACTAAGGATCCTACCAAGAAAATAAATGCTCATACCTGTAATAGAGTCAGGCAGGCGGCAATGGACTTGGCACCGTTTCTCGTAGCCTTATGCAGTGCTCGATATAGGTGCGCAAGGACAGCTGAACCCCACGAATAGGAGTATACCTCCTCAAGATCCTCCAAGAACACCATATACTTCGGATGCACCGTGTTTTTCGAATGCGTCGGAAGTAATATAGCTCCAATAATATACAGAAGGAATGCCTTCGTATACGTCACGAAATCTTGAGGAGTGTATTCATCCGGTAGCACGCCGTACTGCTCTCTCAGCCATTTAAGCTTGACGCCGTTTGTTGTAAGCGCTGCCCTTGGAATTCCCGGAAAATACTGCATAGCCATATTCGCTATGGATGCAGACGGCACGTTCAAAGTAACGGGTCTGCCGTGACATGGGATTCCAAGTATAAATCCGACGTCCTCTAACGTAACAGTCATTTCACCAAACCGGAAGTGAAATGAGTTCGTCTCGCTCCTCCATCGTTCAACTAGAGCGGATATAAGGCAATCGTCGTGTCGAGACCATTTCCCGGGATCGGTGAACAGGGTTAAATTTTGACGGTGTAATAGCTGTATTTGTTCCTCGTTTAGTACCCACTCTTCAAGGTGCCTTGTGCTTTGAATTGTTTCCAAAACACCCCTATCGACACCGTCAAATACGTGCCTCGCGACGTGGTCATCGTCATCGTATAGGATTGATGTATCATGAGGTCCAGAGCTGAAATTCATACCTTTAAGAACAAAATATAATTATAAACCAACTTAGCGTCCATAATATCCATAATATTTACATTCCAAAACTATAACTGGATCTTTAACCTAGCTTACCAACACATTAGCAATAGTCATTATTTCAATGTATTAAAACAAATCCTCAATTCCCACCACTCCGAACGCTTAATTACGCTAGTTCCACTGAATTTAGCGCCAACGTGGTTATATAGCAATATATAGCCCGATGGCCCCTACACCTCCAACACCTCAAAACCGCTTTAAAGTCAAGTTTTTAAATGTATTACGTCAATTATATACCAAATATATCAGGAAAAATTTTAAAGGGGGCAAGTTACCAAAACACCCGCTACTTATGCAAAATATCCCCTGGCAGTCATCGCCGGTGCGTCACAAGGTTCAGAACATCTGGAACAAAATAAGTTTTCGGGTGTCTCACACCTTTCCTGAACTAAAAGTTATTTTAAGGTATGAATTTTAAGCTGGATCCTTCCTAGCAAAATAGCCCCCGAACATCGGCAAATTACCGAAATGCCCCTGAGCGTTCACTATCACCCCAACGCCCCCGAACCAGCTTCAAAACAACATTTCAGGTGGTTTACTTACATTTCTGGACTAAAAAGTCGTTTGAAAAACTTGGCACGGGAAAATTACCAAAACACCCCTTGGCGCGGGAAAATTACCAAAACACCCCTACGCGCGCCACGTCAGCTTCAAAACAACATTTCAGGTTTTGTAATTATATTTCTGGACTAAAAAGTCCGTCAAAAAACTTAGCACTGTAAAATTACCGAAATACCCCTCTCGGGGCGGCGAATTACCGAAATGCCCCCTGGCATAAAAAAATATCAAAAGTGCTTCGAAATGCTACTTGAGGCTTCCTGAATTCATTCTTGACATAAAAAGTATTTTACGGAGGTTTCGCCCAAAAATCGCGAACCGGTGTCCGGATCAAGCGCTTAAAGGGCCGTTCGGCCAAAAAAATAGGTAACGGCTTCGGAATGGCCCGAATTCCTGGGGAATGGAACTTCCCAACATCCTAGGATTCTCATAAAAGTTTCGCGCGAAATCGCGCTAGCTTGATATTTTAAAATACACTGCAGAGTTACAAGGTTCCCCGTATCAGTTAACCCCTTTCCAGTCTTTGGAAAAATCTGAAATTTTTACCTGAGACAGATCCTTTAAGAATAACTAGGGTCTCTTTTTTGTATTTTGGCAAAATCTAGCTCTAGCTATTTTTTATAAATTCGTGAAAAACTGTCTATATTTGGCACCCTAAAAAATCGCTGTTTTGGAATCTATAAATGTAATACGCTGATTTGTATAAACCTAACATTGAATTATAAGGAAATTCAAAATACTTACTTGTTGTGACTTGATGTATTTAAAGAAAAAACTACCGATCTTCTAGCGGTTATCCACGATCTTCTAGCGTAAAATTTTTTGATTTGTATTGTTGTGGAGATTATGTAGGTGAGATA
>JAVXUP010004751.1:0-26573 GCA_033070095.1 Escallonia herrerae
CTAGGTACGATACAAGCAAAGTTAATCCCCAGATACCACCTTATCTTAGAACTTTAAAAAAAAATCTGAATGACTATTATCTTGGAGTTTTTGGTTCCCATTACCCTGAACTTTCAGTTTAATGCTCGAGTCACCAATAGATGAGAAAACTTGGATGTCTGTTAAACTTTTGAGGGTAAAATGGAGAGTTCACCTTTCTCTAACCTAACTTAACCCATTTTTTCAAACTGCTTGCCGGCCTCTTTCCCAAACTTAGCCACCATCACGTCTCACCCATCTTATTGTCGCCAACCTCTTTTCCCAGATTTGGCCACTTCAGTGCCTTCGCCATTGTCGCTTCCTTTCACCAGCGATAATCACCAATTACATATGGGTTGAATTGTTGCAATTGCTCTATTTGGGAACTATGGCTTGGTTTTGAATTAGAATTATTTTAGATTTTTTATTGAGCAATTGGGCTGGTACCCAACTAGAAATTTCTTCTAAATTGGTGTGCGGGTGCCGATAGCAGCAATGGAGGGTTTTGGGATTTTGTTTTGGTTGATGGCGGCAGTGGTTGATGTTGCGGAGGTTGGAGGTAGAACCCTAGGTTTAAACATGAGCAAGTATTAGGAATGTGGCTCTCACAAGAATTTGACTTTTGGTAATGTGGTTGTCACATACGTTTTGATATATGGCTGTCACATAGACTTTTATTGCAAATTGTAATTTATCCTTCAAGATCAAATGAACATCTAAAAAGTTCAAAAATTTTCTCACAATTGGATTCTGAGGCACAAAAACAAAGAAAAAGCCTAGAGTATTTCGTGCAAACAGGTCTAAAGTATGAAATTTCATGCGCACTTAATCCTATATTAATAGACAAAGGGAAAGCTTAGCCAATAAGTAACACTACAGGCCTAAGGCCGGCTACAGTCCAGCCAAGATGAGATATACATCAACAAATTTTCATTTAAAGGAAAACATCGAGTCACCAAACTTGACAAACCATTCCGTTCTCAGCGGTTCTAGAAATCTTCTCCTGTTGCATTACCACAAACATCTCAATCATATGCCTAGGCCTCTTCTTTTGACGAGGAGTTCACTCAAAGGAATGTACAAGAAGAGACATGAAGCCATAAAGAGCTGGTCTATCACCGTACAACGACTAATAATCTCAAGTCAAAGGCAATGAAACAAAATAACTTTTGCCTTTCTTTTTCCCGCCAAGCTAACTCGATGCCCCAAAATAGAAATATCCCACGGAGTTGGGATATTAGTGATCAATAAAAAATTCTGTCCTTCGATGCGATTTCTGTCAAGTCAGTGTCGCTCCTACTGCTCAAGTATAGCAATCTCCGCTAACTCTCAGATCGCTAGGTATGCCCGTCTGGGCCAAATCGAGAATGCTCGGAAGGTGTTCGACCAGATGCCTGACAAGAGCGTCACCTCATGGAACTCCATAATTGCAGGCTATTTCCAAAGCAACCGACCCAATGAAGCCGAAGCTCTCTTTTCGAGAATGCCCGAAAGGAACACCGTTTCTTGGAACGGATTGATTTCCGGGTATGTTAAAAACAGGATGGTGAAGGAAGCCCGGAAGGTGTTCGACAAAATGCCTGAAAGAAATGTAGTGTCGTGGACTGCTATGGTTAGAGGGTATGTTGAGGACGGGTTGATTTCGGAGGCGGAATCGCTCTTTTGGCAGATGCCTGAAAAGAATGTTGTATCCTGGACGGTGATGCTCGGTGGGTTGGTTCAAGACGGTCGGATTGACGAGGCTCGTGCGCTATTTGATACTATGCCAGTGAAGGATGTGGTTGCTAGAACTAGTATGATTGGTGGGTATTGTCAGGTGGGCCGTCTGGCTGAGGCCCGTGAACTCTTTGATGAAATGCCACGCCGGAATGTGATTGCTTGGACTACCATGATTTCGGGTTATGTGCAGAACCAACGTGTTGATGTTGCTAGGAAGCTTTTTGAGGTCATGCCTGAAAAGAACGAGGTGTCGTGGACGGCAATGCTGATGGGTTACACTCAGTGTGGGCGGATAGAAGAGGCTTCTGAGCTTTTCGATGCTATGCCTGTCAAGTCGGTTGTTTCGTGCAATGCATTGATACTTGGGTTTGGCCAGAATGGCGAGGTTGCTAAAGCGAGGCACATATTTGATCAGATGAGGGAGAAGGATGATGGAACTTGGAGCTCAATGATTAAGGTTTATGAACGACAAGGTTTTGAGTTAGAAGCACTTGGTGTGTTCACTTTGATGCAAAGTCTAGGAGTTAAACCAAATTTTCCATCATTGATCAGCGTTCTTTCAGTTTGTGCCACCCTTGCTATTCTTGATCACGGTAGACAGGTTCATGCTCAGTTGGTTAAGTCCTGGTTCGACTCTGATGTCTATGTTGCCTCGGTCTTGATCACAACCTATATGAAATGTGGTGATATCGTCAAGGCTAAACGGGTGTTCAACCGATTTTCTCACAAGGATATAGTCATGTGGAACTCTGTTATTACAGGTTATGCACAACATGGTTTAGCAGAAGAAGCGTTGCGAGTATTTAATGACATGTTTTATTCAGGCGTTCCAGCAGATGATGTTACTTTTATTGGAGTTCTCTCAGCTTGTAGCTACACTGGACAAGTTAAAGAAGGTCTTGAAATCTTTGAGTCTATGACATCCAAGTATCTAGTAGGGCCAAGAACAGAACATTATGCTTGCATGGTTGATCTGCTTGGTCGAGCTGGTCGTCTAAACGAGGCAATGGATATGATAAAAAAGATGCCAGGCGAAGCAGATGCAATTATTTGGGGCTCTTTATTGGGTGCATGTCGAAAACACATGAATATGGATATGGCTGAAGTTGCTGCAAAGAAACTTGTACAACTTGAGCCAAAGAATTCTGGGCCACATATATTGCTGTCAAACATATATGCGTCAAAGGGCCGATGGGCTGATGTTGCGGAACTGAGGAAAAACATGAGGTCTAGGAAAATGAGCAAATCACCTGGTTGTAGCTGGATTGAGGTAGAGAAGAAAGTGCATATGTTCACTGGGGGAGGAGACAGCATGCCCCACCCTGAGCATTCAATGATAATGCGAATGTGGGAGAAATTAAGCGGATTGTTAAAAGAAGCTGGGTATTGCCCTGATTCAAGCTTCGCGCTGCATGATGTAGATGAAGAAGAGAAGGCTTATAGCTTGGGGTATCATAGCGAGAAGCTGGCTGTGGCATATGGACTTCTGAAGGTACCTGAATGGCTGCCTATTCGGGTAATGAAAAACCTTCGGGTTTGTGGGGATTGCCATTCCGCTATTAAACTGATATCAAAAGTCATGGGGCGAGAGATCATCTTGAGGGATGCAAATAGATTCCATCATTTTAAGGATGGCTCATGTTCTTGCAGAGATTATTGGTGATTGCAGCGCCGGTGATGTGGATATCATCCAAAAACCAAGTCTTGAGTTGAGTTAATGAGAATGCATATCCTTACAAACATGGTTCCCAGACGTCTCGTGTCAGAGAAACCGATAGTTCGTGATCTGCCTTCAGAGTATCTATTCTGCGACGGAAAGGTGAAACATTGTTGGAATCATCATGCACGGTATTTTTTGGGTGATGATGATTCAGGAGTACTATTAACCAAAGTATACTGTACTTATAGCGCGTTAAGGAGCTGAAGCTCATACAACCTCAGATACTATTCGTTTGCAAATTAGTAAACCTTTTAATCTAGCTTATATACGCTGCTATTCCCGTAACTGGGGAAAGTCTGTTTTTCAACTCGGGAATTTCCTTGCGTTCTTTTTCATTTTTGGTCCCCTGTTTTCTCCTTTTCGTTAAGTACGAGTAACTGAGTAAGTTCATACATGCCCCAGTTGTTGCACTACAAATGTAACAGCTGAGAAATCAAATAGTTTCTGCATGTACAATTCAGGGATTTATTTCCGCATTGCCAGTACTTTTAGCCTGCATTTTGGGGGGATTGGGAATTCTCTGGATTGTACAATCGAGAAGTACCCTTCAGATGTGCCTGAAGTCCAAGCAAGGAGCGTTTCAACTGGCCCGTGATAGTGCCCTTTATTTGAAATGATCAGCCACAGGCTTTTTTTCAAGGTTAGTGTTGAATTGCTGTCC
Source organism: Escallonia herrerae (assembly GCA_033070095.1). Lineage (NCBI taxonomy): Eukaryota > Viridiplantae > Streptophyta > Magnoliopsida > Escalloniales > Escalloniaceae > Escallonia > Escallonia herrerae. Next base: position 4,119 of record JAVXUP010004751.1, read on the forward strand.
ATTAAATTGGTTGTATCTAGGGTTTCATTTGAGAAGCTAAAACCTAAATACAATTGGGTTGCCGCGTCAAACAGGCAATATGTTCCTTAGTAGGGCGGGGAAGAAGATGCTGGATGGGATTGACGCAGTGGGGACTGGAAGTTCTGGTGGAATTTAGACGAAGGAAAAAATGCGGCTTAGTGCACAAGTCCTCTTCCATTTCATGGAAACAAGAAAGAGAAGAAGGCTACGGTCCGATCTACATCAAGATATCTTGAGATTGATCATGGAAAGACTGTATCTTGTAGACCCAGTTTACTGCCGTGCAGTTTGTCAGAGTTGGCGCATCAATGGGACAAGATCTCTCGATAAATTGCCATTTGGATTTTTACGTGCAATAAGAAGGAACCACTTTCACTTTCCGACCCAGTTCATGACTGAGAAGTACTCGGTTGAGCCTAACTCATGGTGGCAAGATGGCATGTCACCGTAAAGTTTGTACTTCCAGTGCGGGTTGGCTTTTGATGGCAATTTTATGATGTGTAGGAGCAAAGTTGTCTCTCGTTGTTGTACGGTCCTTGCAACAATGAAGTTGTCAAGCTAAGCGACATTGTCCTTAAATCCGACCACAAATGACGGTCTCTTTATCTGTTCTTATTCACTGGACAGACTTGGTCTCAGCACGTAGCGCCAAAATATCGACTACCAAGTCGTTTGATGGAAATTTCAACGCACATTTATGAGTCTGCTCTATTATAAGTGTTGCAAGAAAATACAAGAATAACTCCCAATACAAAGTAGAGGTTAACTTGGCTTAAGTGCGGTCTTAAACGCTCTCTGAAGCGTGTATGCGCCCTACCTAATTAGAAGTGCCCTAAACCTTATGTTTTGGTTTAAGGTTTGAGATTAGTCTAGGAGCTTTAAACGCCTTTGTACTTTGGCTTTGTTGCATGTTTTCTTCTTCTTTTTTTAATGTTCAGAGCTCAGCTTGAGCTTGCAATACTGAATGCACCTTCCTGAAAGATTAAAAGGATCCATTCACTCTCGGTCTAGGAGGTTAAGAGAGACTAAAGTTCCTGTGATTTGGTTCTGTTGATGGTAGAATTTTGCTAGGCAGAGATGCACCAAGGTGATGGTGGTCATACCCAGTTTTACCGACCAAAGTGGGTGAAGGTCATCCTTAAACCTAAGAAACTGCCTCTTAAGGAACGGGCCCAACATGAACCCTAATCCTCCAACTCTGCTAGAGTTCCAATCTTGGCCTATATGAAGCAGACCAACGTATATAAAGGAGACCTTTAGGTACGCAAAATACAACTACACAGGACCTCTCTCTGTTGCTTTTTCAAAGTTTTCTCCCTATAACAATGGTCTGACTTGAGCATCATTGAACCGTAGCAGCAGTGACTTAAGCATCGTTAAAGTACCCTGCCGAAACTGGAGTAGCCCCTTGGCCGGTAGCCCCTTGGAGTTATTGCAAATCTTTAATTTTCCTTCTAAACCACTCTAAATTCAAGGAGTGCTATAGCTGCTTCTTTTAATATCACTGCCTAGGGAAAAGTTAAAGGCATCAAGATATCAAAGACCTTTATTACGTGGAGTTCTTCTTTACTTTCCTGGTAATTTGCTCTAAAATCGAACAATAAACCTAAAGCTTTTCTTTTAAGGCACTACCTAGGGGATACAATTAAGATCTTGAATTTTACCGGAACATGACTGGGAATCAGAAAATCAGTTTTCAGCAAACCTGAAACAAACTTGACTCTATGTGAATCTAGCACAGGGTTGCCCAACCACATTCACAATAAAGTTGGAACCCCTGCTCCATAGATGTAGATGCTAGATTTGACCTCATCACATCTTGCAAATGCTTGAATCACTTGGCAAGCGCAAAGCTTCTTAGCGAATTTGCGAGCAGATTTGTATTAACGTTATGTATTACTTTTTTAATGAGTTATTGTCATGCTTTCAAAAGTATTTGACATTATTTAAATAGAAATGCAATATACATACCTACCAATGAAATTGACAGTCCCGAAGGAAATGTTCATGCATGATGTCATTGTTACTTAGTAGAATAATGCAAACAAAAACAAATTATACTCCATGAGACTACCATTTATCATCTTGATCGAAAGACCTTCTCATTGTTGGAAGTGGTAATGCTGTAAGTTACATGCTTGTGGTCAGTTTTGGGAGGATCGATTCAAATTGTCTCGAATGAAGTGGGGAACGATGGTGCAAAAATTGCTGCCCATCTTGATAAGTGGAATTGTGTGAAGAATTTACCGAGGCCTTCTTGGTCTTTCATAAACAGCATCGACTCGTCCCAGTGTCTCCACTACTACTTCCATTGGTGGCCTAGTTTTGGGTTCAGGTGTAAGACATGCTAAAGCAAGCTGAGCAATGTGAACTGCCGCTTTGGAATAATATTTTCCTTCCAACCTGGAGTCCAGTATGTTCTTCAACCTCCTTCTATTAGCCAAAAAGGGTTTCGCCCATTCAACCAAATGATGTTGCCCACTTGGGCGACTTGTATCAACTTCCCTTAATCCTGTTAGCATTTCAACTAATACAACACCAAAACCGTAGACATCACTCTTCACGTACAGATGCCCTGTTTCATGACCAAAATGCCAACATTATGATATGCCATTAATGTGTTTGAGCTCAATTTTTAAGAACGGGGCTATCAAAGCTCAAATGATTTCAGAGGATTACCTGTAGCTATATACTCGGGAGCAGCGTAACCATATGTTCCCATAATACGAGTTGTTACATGCGATCCACCATCTGGGGGACCCAATTTTGCCAACCCAAAGTCTGATAACTTTGCGTTATAGGACTGACAACAGCAGAAAACTCTTAAGACTGGTTTAATGAGAAAATGAGTAGGTCATTTATATTGTTTGAACCAACTGCTATAGAACTTACACCATCTAGCAGTATATTTGAGGCTTTGAAGTCCCTATAAATTACTTGTTTCTTAGATGTGTGCAAGAATGCCAGGCCCCGAGCAGCTCCTATCAACACCTTAATCCGCAAGTCCCATGGAAGTGGCTGAACAGCTGAGCCTCCTGCATCAAGGAAAGCAGAAAGGCTTGATATGTCAAGATTTTTGGTGTGAGTTTCATGGTGTGGTATAGCTCTACTCTAAATCATAGTCTTACTTCCAAAAAGGTGGTCCTCCAAGCTGCCTTTCTGCATGAATTCATAAACAAGCAGTAGCTCTTCCTCCTCCCAACAGTATCCCAACAGTTTAACAAGATTGGGATGAGATAACCTTCCGAGGAAGTTCACCTCAGACTGCATGAATAAATGAATAAACATCAGCAGACAGGATTCAGAATAATTAGCAACAATCAGATAGTCCTTGCCAGGAATGAATATTCCATAGCATAGACTATTCCATGGTACATAGACTGTAGGATATCAAGAAGCGGCTAATATCCAGCTCCCCTTTGTCTACCCCCAACCCCACAAAAGAAAAAACCCGGATGATCCTGGGTCTCTTGGCATAGCACCAAAAGAGTTTATAAGCTAAACTAGCCGAAGCCCCAACAATTTAGGAATGCATAAAGATTGCACATTAAAGTTTAAGATTTCACATTAAAGTTTCTAAGAATGCATAAAAGATCATGCTAAATGTTCTAATCCACTACAATCAATTATTTCAAATCCACTTGCCGCATGAAGGCTTGGAAGCACGATAATCTGTGTTTGACTGCAGCTGATTCCGGATGAATATGAGAGGACGTGTAACGGTGAATTTTGAGGTGTCCCTTGCCATAAAACTTATTTTGTAAATAGCAGAAGCTGTAATTTCTTAATCCTAAAATTACTTCACATTTCAACTCCCCAGCTGCAATCTGGATTTATATGGCATGATGAATCAAAAATTGGCCCCATATTAATTAAGCTTTCGGCTGGCCGTAGTACATTATACAAATCGAGTAACTGCGGATCCCAAAACCAATTTGTAGTTGTCAATTAGGAACCCTGTAAAGCTATCAAGAGTTTAACACGTCCCAACTTTAAAGCATTAAATGAATAGAAGCCTGAGAACATGGCAATGCATATGCAAATGACTTTGGGTTTCTTGTTAATTCAAATTAGTTCAGGTACCCCATCCCACTCGCCACGACGGCCAACACAGGTGCACAAATAGAAACCTACCTATCTACTTAAACACAGATGCATGCACAACTCTTAGATGAGTTGGAGATCAATTACATTCAAGCATTATCCTCTACTAACAAGATGAAACAAGAAATCAAATGCTAATAAGTAAGAATACATCAGACTCTTGAATCATTCAATCACTAATTAACTAGTATTACAATAAGAAGTACCTGCCACTCTTTTAACCCTTGCACGCTATCGGAATTTAACCTCTTGATAGCAACTACAGATTCACTTCCATTCCTCGAGTTTGCCTTCTCAAGCCATCCCTTGTAAACTTTCCCAAAACCTCCTTCTCCCACCGTCGTATCTTGTCTGAAATTCTTAGTTGCAAACTTCAGTTCTGAGAAACTGAAAATTCTTAAGCTGGGGAGGGGCAAGATCTGCCCGGTGGGATACCCCTCATCACCTCCACTTGCTGCAGAGAATGCACTGTTCCCGGAGACGGCAACGTTGCTACCGCCTGAAGATGCTGTGTTGCTAGTTGTCTGCGCTATAGGTACTGAAACACAGAAGTACAGACCCAAAACAAAGAAATTAAGCTCCAAAATGATTAGAAAGAAACAGGGTATCCGGTAATGACCATCAAATAGCAGCTAATGACTAACAATTTAAGTTCTTCGGAAAGAGAAGCATAACTGCATAACAAGTTAAAAACAACCATACGGGGATATTGTTTCTACTTTAGTCCATTCTGCCCTGCCCGAGATTTGCAGACCAACTAAACCAAGAATAATATTGAGTAGCTATTTTGGACCCAAAAAAAATACCCTAGATCAAGAAAGTAGAGAAAATTAGTGTAACTTTGACTAAAGAGCTACATAATCACTAAACACAAGTTTATCCGGCAACAGAAAATTGAAAAAACCTAGTGGTTGATTCTGCCCAGGAAGAACCTGAATTGGGATCAAAGAAAGAAGTTACTTCAAACCAACGATAGCGAAAATGAGATGCAAGCACATCGAATTAAATGAAATTAAGTAGCTACTTATGAACAAGAAATAATACCCAAATCAAGAAACGAGAATAAATTAGTAAAGCCACATAATACAACCCCGGTAGCTTTTGATATAGTATACTAAAGTATTATCTTTGGCCACAAAAAAAAAAAAATTCATGTACCATTCAATTCATGTATACTTTTGAGGTGTATACGGGTCAAATACTGTACGTAGTGCAAAAATAAGATGCACATTACCGTGCTACCACTGAACTAATAAGCTAGAACCAGATAATGGTCAAATGGGACTCTACGAAGAGCCTATACAACTATGACCATCAATTTGCGTAACCTAAAGCAGAAGTTCATGGAATTCCTGCATTGCTCAAACTCAAGATTTCCCAAATCCTCTGGACTTAGGCCAGCTAAGGAGGCTATATTTTCACTGATAATTGGCTCAATATCTTCTATCCATGCCATGTCACCATTCTCAAGTTTTCTGTCTTTGGAGGTTGTCAAAGTATACTGACCATATCCGAGTCCAGTCTCTGCTGCTCCTCTTCTCTTTGGCAGCTTTTTAATTGGTCCTACAAAAAGGTTAAAAGCAAAGTAAGGTGTATAATTTGGCACACGTTTCAATTCTAATTCGGTAAATAAACTATTCTTCATACTAAATTGAATACACTAAATTGCAAAGTTATGCAACCTAAAAAGAAGGATGATTTTGCTCATCCAAGTGTCGCTACCCAAATTACTCGCATCAAATAAAAATGATGATTTAGTGCCTTTTCTAGAGATTTATTTAGAAAGTCGAAGCAATAGTTTGGAATTGTTTATGTAAGGTGTGTTACTCTGATCAAATTGCAATATTATCACGTAATATTGCATTTTATCCTGATATTGTGTCTTTCTTTGTTCATATATACGTGCCCTCGTTTAGGAGGAATAGGAGATCATGCATGCATGCACATACAAGACACATAGATAGATGCTACAAAATAAGCTAGCATCGGCACCTGTTTTAAGTCCAATCAGTTATTATCCTAAGAGAATAATGCCCTAAACTGACACCGGAGGAGTTTGGTATATCTATACTACTTATTAAGCGAAAAATTAGTTTGTCGTAATATCTTTTTGGTGTTATATAACTATCAACTTTTACAATAATGATGACAAGTGACATTCTAAGAATTTTTTAAAAAAATGATAAAAAAAATAAAAAATTTAATTGGTAAGTAACTATCTACAAAAATATGTTTCGTTTTCACAAGGTTAAATTCATCAAAAAATATAGTTAAAAAAATTTAAGGCCAAGTTCGATACGATAATAATATTTTGTTAACTTATTTTTGGACACGTATGACAAATTTATTTTTCTGTTATTTAAGATTAATTTTACTGAATATGACAATGAACACATATACGTAATGTTTGATTTGTTTTTTTTAACAAAATTTATACTCTGTACTATTATTTTTAATTTTTCACACGTATCGCGTGTCCCTCGATGACCCGTACAAATTACCTGAAATCATGCGAGCGGTGCAAGAGAAAAACTGCCGCACCTTCCTTGTAAAAGTCTTTCTACGGGCAGGCTTTCTAATCTCCGGTACTGCAGAAGGTTCTGCATTGTTGTCTTGGATGCCAGAAGACCCACCAATACTACTAACTATATCCTCAAGTGGACAAGAATCTACGGTGTCGGCAATGACATGAAAGGCTTTCTCTCTTACAGGAGAGCCGGTAGTTTTCTCCTGCAGTGCCAATGCATACTCCTCGAGTTGGACCATGACCTCAGCCATTGTGGGGCGTTTCATGGGAAGATTGTGCAGGCATTGCTCCGCAATTTTCACAAATGCAGTCAAACAATTCGGCAAGATTTTCCCCCTCAAACTGGGATCAATACTCTGATCTAGTATTCCTTCTTTGATGCAGTATTTGGCCCATGCGGCCAGACCCCATTGCTCCTCGTCCAGCGTCATATCTACTGCTGGCCTCCCGCACAGCACTTCGAACAATACCACGCCAAAGGCATACACGTCCGATTTCCTCGTTAGTCTGCGGGTCAAGTAATACTCGGGATCCATATAGCCAAATGTGCCTTTCACATCGGTGCTTACATGGCTGCATGACTGATTTGTCGGGCCTAATTTTGACATCCCAAAGTCCGCAATCTTAGCTGCCCAATTCTCACCCAACAAGATGTTTGAGCTCTTCACATCACGATGTGTAACCCTGTGCAGGACACTAGTACCAGTGTGAAGATAGTCCAATCCACGAGCGGCGCCGATGCATATCTTGAGGCGCTGCACCCAAGAAAGAGGAGATTCACCGCTTCTATCAGGCTTGTGCAGATGGTCAGCAAGGCTGCCAAGGAGCATGTACTCATAAACAAGGATCATCTCGTGGACGTTGTCGCCGTAACCAATGAGAGAGACGAGATGGCTGTGTCGAAACTTGGAAAGCATCTCGATCTCTGTCCAAAACTCGGGGGCTCCTTGCCTGGACATGGAACTGAGCCGCTTGATCGCCACGGTAGTCGTTCCAGTGTCGATGAGCCCTCTGTACACCTTTCCGAACCCTCCCCGTCCGATGACCAAAGCATCATCAAAGTTGCGGGTGGCCAATTGGATATCGGCAAGAGAAAACTGACGGCATAGATGCTCCGTAAAGTAGGCAGACGGTCTAACCTGATTACCGGAGTTTTCTTCATGAAGTTGTCTCAGCTTATACACAAAAATATTCAGCAGGGTGACGAAAACTATTATGGCCGTCACAACCAAATTAATCACTCTTCGCAGCGTTGGAGTCCAAGAGGTGGAACCATGTTGCGGAGGCTCCTCGGGTTCCAACTTGCCTAGACGGTTGCGGGAGTAAACAAAACTTTGAGTGAGCAACGTCACCAAGAGGAGAATGATCATAAGGCGCAGGAAAGTCATAGGCGTCTGTAAAAATTATTAGTACTAGTAGACGATACAAGAGAAAGAAGTAGATGAGGGTGGAAGTTGGTGATGGAGCCAGGAACATGCTTCTACTGGTAGGCATTATAGAGGTGGAAGATGAGAAAAACTTTCAAAGGCACCTTTTTTTCTTTTCTTTTTCTTAGTCGTACTTGTAGTTTCCTGGTCATGGGCTGGGCCGGCTGCGCTTGTCTTGACTTACGGATTCAGCCAGTGACTTGTGACGGATTCAGCCAATGAACGCGCTTCGACGCATTCATTCAAAATCGTTTCAATCCTCTGTCTCGCATTCATTTAAACAGCTTGTCGCATTCATCAAAGTATAGATAAATGTTAACATAAGCATTAAAATAATAAAATTCATGCAGTTAAGTACCGATGATCAATTCAAAATAATAAAATAACATTCATTGCATAAATCAAATCAAACCCCAATAAAATAACATTCATTGCACGGACATTTAATCGTGCCGTCATCCACAAACTCCCGTTGATTCAAATCAAATAGAATAAACCCGTTCACTCCCTGTCTAAACTCTTTCGATACCCCAATCCCATTTGCAGCAATCCTCTTTCGCATCCAACTTCTATCCACTGACATGATATATATCTCTCACTGCCTGTTAAACTTATATAAGTCGAGTTCAAAATTAACCTTCAATTTGAAAAAAATATATTGAGTAGTCACTTACAAGTGAGTGTTAATCAGGGTTAAGTAGGGATAATTAGGGATGATTAGTGCTAATTAGGGCTAACCAAGTCAGGTTTCAGCACATATCCGGAGGTGCCTGTGAGGTGTCGGAGTGTTGGACACATACCTCAACTCACATATGTTGTCGGTGCTAATCAGTGTTAATTAGCCCTAATCAGGGGTACTCAGGATTAATTAGGGATAATTATGGCTAATTAGAGTTAATTAGGACTATTTAGTGTTAATTAGGACTAATTAGTGGTAATCAGGGCATATTAGAGCTAAGTAGTGTTGATTAGTGCTAATCTAAGTAGCACGGACTCGGACACTGCGTATGATGCTGACACCGACCGGGACACCGCAGAGAGGTGCCAGACATGTGTCGCGAGGTTACGGTGAGGTGTCGGGTTGTCGGCCACCATACCTTGACTCATTTAAAGTGTCGGTGCTAATTAGTGTTAATTAGATCTAATCAGGGGTAATCAGGATTAATTAGGGATAATTAGGGCTAATCAGTACTAATTAGGGCTATTTAGTGTTAAGTAGGGCTGATTAGTGCTAATTAGGGTTATTTAGTGTCCATTAGTGTTATTTAGGGCTAATCAGTGCAAATTAGTCCTAATTAGGGCTATTAGTGTTAATTAGAGCTGATTACTGCTAATTAGAGCTATTTAGTCCGTCAGTGTTAGTTAGGGCTAATTAAGGTTGATTATTGCAAATAATTGCTAATAATTTTTAATCAGGGTCAATTAGAGATAATTAGGGCTAATTAGCCTAATTAGTGTTGACTAGTACTAATTAGGGGTAATCAGTGTTAAATAAGGCTAATTAACGTAATTATTGTCAATTAGCCCTAATCAGGGATAATTAGGGCTAATTAGGACAGATTATCATAATCGGTATTGATTAGTACTAATCTAGGTAGCACAGACACGAACACTGCGTCCAACACCGACATCGACCGGGACATCGCAGAAAGGTATTGGACACGTGTCCGAAGGTGCTGGTGAGGTACCGGGGTGTCAGTAGTTGTCGGACACCATACCTAGACTCATATAAAGTGTCAGTGCTGCGTAGGTGCTAATTAGGGCTAATCAGTGTCAATCATTATTAATTAGGAATAATCAACGTTGCTTAGTGTAAATTAGGGCTAATCAGTGCTAATTACGAGTAATTAGGGCTAATCAGGGGTGATTAGTGCTGATTAGGCTATTTAGTCTCCGTCAGTGTTACTTAGGGCTAATCAAGGTTGATTAACGATAATTAGGGCTATTTAGTATTAATTACGGCTAATTAGGGCCGAATAGTGCTAATAAATGCTAATTATTGTTAATTAGGAATAATTATGGCTGTTGGCACTAATCAGTGTTAATTAGTGTTAATTAGGGGTATTTAGGGCTAATCACTGCTACTTAGCCTAATCAGTGTTGATTACTGCTAATCAAGGTAGCACGGACATTGTGTCTGATACCGACACCGACCGGGACACCGCAAAGAGGTGTCGGACATGTGTCCGGAGTGTTACTCAATGTTAATCAGGGTTAATTAGTGATGATGAGGGCTGATTGACCTAATCAGTGCTGATCAGTGTTAATCAGTGTTGATTAGCACTAATCAGAATTAACGAGTGTTGATTAGGGCTAATCGGTGGTGGAACCACAATTTCACCACATAGAAGATGATTCTTATTAACCTAATTAACCTATGGAAGATGAACCTAATTTCAACCCACCATGTCATGTTTCATAAGGGCGTTAACCTAATTAACCTAATTTAAATCCACCATTCAACTAAATCACATATCCGATCGTCTCAATTCAATTGGGTCCCATCCTCCATCAACAATCTCAATTCTAAAATGCTCAATGCATAATTAACAACCTAAAATTAAAAATCAAATAATCAATGCTCAAATGAAAAAAAAAACTGTTCAAAATGCACGTATCTGATATTTTAATTCAATTGGGTCCCATCCTCCGTCAACAACCTCAATTCTCAAATGAACAAGTATGCTTTTAAAAACTGCCAAACGGACAAGTATGCTTTTAAAAATTCTAAGACAGCTAATCAAACGTGCGCTAGTAGCAAACCATCTGAAAATACTATGTTGTCTTAAAATTATGAGAGATTCTAAAAACAACTAACAAGGCATGTAAAGCAAAACACAGTATGCATCCAAAGATAATATTTACTTTCATTGCACCCTCAAACAATTCGAACGGAACTCAACTCTAACATCTATGTCGTGGAGAAAGGGTAACAGTCATGGAGATCAGAAAATAGGAAAGGAGCAAAGTAATTTAGAAAAAAACATACCAGCGCAATGGAAGGAAAGACCTGAGATATTGGAGAGGTGATGAGAGCGATTCAGTGTGATGGCGGGGAAATGTGGTTGCTTACGCGTTGCTGTGTGGTGGTCGTGGTGGCTTAGCGGTGGCAAGAAATCGGCGGCGTCGGCAGCAGCGTCGTGGTCGCAGCGACAGCATTGGCGACGGGGTGGATCAATTAGGGCAGAGAGAGAAGGGTCGTGGTGGCTTCGCGGTGGCAGGAAATTGACGGCGTCAGCAGCAGCGTTGTGGTCGTGGTCGCAGCAGCAGCGTCGGCGGCGGGTGGATCAATTAGGGCAGAGAGAAAGAAAAAATTAGGGCATTTATATAACCCATTTAGCGACCGCTCTATCGGTCGCTAAATGCGGTCGCTAACTTTAGAGACTGATTTAGCGACAGATATAGCGGTAGCTAAATTAGAGACTAATAAAGCGGTTGCTAAATGTGCCGCCATTTTTTTTGTTTGACCCCGTCATTTTTTCCTTATATTTAGCGATCGCTATTTATGTTAGTCGCTAAATACCAATTTAGCGACCGCCATAAAAAGCGGTTGCTAAAGCCATTAATTCTTGTAGTGATAAGTCTCACATCACCGGTTAATGCCATAAAAAAATACATAAACTTTTCATGAGTTGACTACAAACATCCGACCATCAAAATCTAATTAACGTTAGACAAAAAACATAATAATCAGTCATGAGTCGACTCTAGCACCCAAATATCCTATCAGCGATAATTTGAACCTCTCATCATTTTTTTTTATCATGAGCTTGCGGCTCTCAGGTGGACAGCCAAATAAAGCCTTTCGCTTTTCGGGATTTTTACTTGATAACTAGTGATGCCAAGGAAGGTGGGTTGCAGTCGACGTGGAGGTGCCACAAGGAATGCAGTCCGAGTCAGATGCCAAGTGTGATGATGTGAGACACAGCAAGGGTGGAGCAAGGGCAGAGACCAAGGGCTTCCCAGACAGAGCTTGAGGGTGGCAGTGCTGCGAGGGCGAAGGCGTAGGATGAATACATGAAGACAGTCACAGTCCGATGCTTAGGTTTAGAGTCGAGGTCCTGTATGTTTCTCTTTCTAGGATTCTAGAGTGAGAGTGAAAAGTTTGAAAATGTTCAAAAGTCCTTCAAATGAATTCTCAAGACCTCTATTTATAGAGGTTGAGATGATGATGTCATCACGCGACACATGGCGCTCCCGGGAGTGACACGTCACCGAGGGGTCCACAGCTGCCGGTGCTCTACGGATTGTCGAATCGCATATTCACCTGGCCTGCCCGACACAGCGTCGCTCTGTCTGTCTGGAAAGACTGGCTCCCACAGTGTCGGTGTGGCCAGAGAACCCCCTTGATCTAGCCACCAATCCAAGCCCTTGCAGAGTCCCACAGTCCTTGCAAGGGTGGGGAAGACCCGACGCCCAACTGCCAGGCGGACTAGGTGCGATGCACTCCGAAAACTTGCTCTCGTCTCAAAGTGACCCGGGGGTCATAGTCCATAGGGGTGCCGATGCAAGCCCCCAGTGCCGAAGCACGTAGGCCAGTCACGAAGATACCCTGGCGGAGATAGTGTCCCGAAGGAGTCGCCTATCCCGTGGGTGAGTCCTTGTGCAGGAGTACTCGGAGAGCGTCAAGGTAGCATCCCGGAGGAGCCGTCTACCCGACGGGCCAGGTAGCATCCTGGAGGATCCGTCTACCTGGCGAAAGGGGAGTTGAAGAGCTCCCTGACGGAGATAGTGTCCCGAAGGAGTCGCCTATTCCGCAGGCCAAGGTAGTGTCCCGGAGGAGCCGTCAACCTGGCGTAAGGGGAGTTGAAAAGCTCCCTGGCGGAGATAGTGTCCTGGAGGAGTCGCCTATCCTGCGGTGAGTCCTTGTGCCGGAGCACTGGAAGCACGTCAAGGTAGCATCCCAGAGGAGCTGTCTACCCGACTGGCCAAGGTAGCATCCCGGAGGAGCCGTCTACCTGGCAGAAGGAGAGTTGAAGAGCTCCCTGGCAGAGATAGTGTCCTGGAGGAGTCGCCTATCCCCGCGGTGAGTCCTTGTGCTGGAGCACTCGGAGCGCGTCAAGGTAGCATCGCGGAGGAGCTGTTTACCCGACTGGCCGAGGTAGCATCCCGGAGGAGCCGTCTACCTGGCGGAAGGGGAGTTGAAGAGCTCCCTGGTGGAGATAATGTCCTGGAGGAGTCGCCTATCCCCGCAGGATGCTGCACATTCCGGAGAGTGGGTCGAAGCATGTTCCACGACCAAGGCAAGGTGTGCATGGTATGATGAAAGGATGGACTGATGCAAAGAGCATAGTAGTGTGACAGAAAGCCAGGGGGCGCGATTGTGTCAGTGGCACGACGCATGGGCTCGGCGGAATGAGTAAGATGCCAAGGGAACTATAGTGTGACAGGGAGCCAGGGGGCATGACTGTATCAGTGGCATGGTGCATGGGCGCGGCGGAGTGAGTATGGGTGACGAAGGTCGCAGGGTGACGTCCGAGCGACGGGGGTCGTGGGGTAACGTCCGGGCGACGGGGGATGCTGAGTGATGTCCGGGAGACGGGGGTCGCGGAGTGACTTCCGGGGGACGGGGGTCGCGGAGTGACTTCCGGGCGACGGGGGTCGCGGAGTGACGTCCGGCCACTTGAAGAGTAATGAAGATGCTAAGTATGGAAGCCAAAGGCCAACCCTTGGGCAAAGGCCAAGGCCAACCCTTAAAGGGAGGCCAAGGCCAACCCCAAAGGGAGGCCGAGGCCGACCCCAAGGGGAAGGCCAAGGGCGAGACCGAGGCCGACCCCAAGGGGAAGGGCAAGGCCGACTTCCCAGGGCAAATGCCATGGTGCATCAACGGGTGCCGGGCAAAGGATGAAGTGCGACGGTCGGAGCATTATGAGCAGTCGCGCAAGGATGAGTTTCTTGGTGACGAGGTCACGTAGAAAGAGTGAGAAGTGCACGTGACTTGAGCATGCACGCTTTGACCTGTTGGAGGCGTTGAATATTGCTTATTGCTTGTTGCTTGTGCGGACGTGTCATGCAAAATGGGGCCCCCAGTGGGCCTTTGGGTGCGACCAGAATAGGTTGGGAACAACTAGCTACCACTTATTCTGTTTGTTTGTAATAAATGGTATATGATAGATTTTTTTTTTGAGAAACCTTAGGAACTAAAAGCCATTAAAAAATGCAGTTATCATAATCTTATGGGTAATATGAACATCATTAAAATATTACTTATGAGAGTTTCCTTTTACTCCGTTTCTTCCCAATTTTGGGAGAAATGATTTATAGACAAAAGACGCCCAAACTTTCCTCCCTTTTCTCTCATATTTTCTCCTTAAAAAAAACTCATAAAATAGAGAAATAAGAAGAAATGAGCCATTTTTCTTTCTTTTCCTCTATTCTCTCTCCTAAAAAAAAGTCGTAAAAAGCTAATATGTAGACAAATTAGAGCAGAAGAAGAAGAGGAAGATTAACAAATTAAGAGAGAGGTTAAAATTTCTTTTGCCAGGATGGAGATAAAAGAAGGTTGGAAGAGGTATAATGGCAACCACTGTCTTGCACAGCAAGCTCTTAGGTCGAGTGCCGAGAGCCCAATTGAGGCGTTCGACTTTTGGCGTGAACAGGAAGGGTGCATCATTGACGGCTTCTCACGCTACGTCTTCCGCCGGTACGCATGGCTGTCGTGGAGTGGTTTTTTGGCTTCTATTTCTAAGATGATCCATCCTCCCTTCCCTACTTCATGCCATGATGAATGGACTACGGACTAGTTCCTTTTTCACAATTTTCTGTTAACATTGTTTACCTCTACCTCTTTAAAGAATAATAAATCAACCCAGCTAATGGAATAGATCTGCAAGATAGTGGCTACGGAGGTGGAAGTTGTGGTGGTGGAGGTACGATGAGCACTGTGTTGTCTGCATTACAAAGAACATGAAGTTTGATATTGCTTGACATATATGCGCATCTCGACTAAATCACATTTATGCAGTTCTTGGCTACGTTCTACGGTACGCCTACTTTAATATGCATGTTCACGAAGCACGTCACGAAGATTGAGAAAATGGAAGATAGTATTGCTCGAGCACAAGTCGTATACGAAACATAAACGTGTATGCTTTCATGGTGCCCAGATTGAGACCTGGCAACTTTTGAGGTGGCTTTGGTTGCCAGGTCTAGTCCCTGACAAATTTTGGTACAGGCGGGACACAGGGAAGGTTGCGCAGTCTATTTCTGGTTAGCAAGTATGGCGCTGCTCTGTTTGAAGATGCTTTCTACTGGTTTCACACAAAACACGCTTTGACTGGTAACAAGCATATATACCTTAGGAAAGCAATTACGCCCGATTAAATAAGTGATCCTCGGCAGGATCTTGCTGAAAAACAACTTATGACGACTCAAGGCAAAATTTTGGACTTCAGAAATTAATACGAAATCAGGAACAAAAAAAATTCTTTCCAATTGGGGTCAGTCGTTCTGTTTTCACTTCCGGGAGATTTTGGCCACAACTCTGATCGTAGTTCCCTCACTGCGGTCCTAAATATCGTCGATAATATTTATAACAATAGAGTTTGGAGTTACAATTTAAATGCACATACTGACCATATTTAGCAACAATTAGGTACGTTTCATAGAAAATTGTTACCTCTTTGAGCAACCCAAGGTTGCAACAAATTTTTTTTTTTAATTATTTTATTCCCTCCTACTTTTTTGCCATGTTTCGCTATTAATGCAGTCTTTACAAAAATCATATTTAAGCCCTTTCCTGAAATTAACTTGACCTATGTCTGTTCAAATTACTGTCAATGGAGTGGTGATTATCGGTATAGTAGTAGGCCACTATTATAGTGCGTTGTGCGGAAGTTATAAGTGCACTCCTACTTTGTGTTTTATTAATACCGACAATAACTGATTGAAGTAATTGATTAAGACTGGCAATAACCCCAAGAGGCTAGCCCAGTGATCAAGAAGGTTTACTTTCTCGGTTTAAATCTGGGGGCTAGCAAGCAGAAGAAAAATATTTCTATGAACGCGCCAAGGCGATGTTGGGGAACACCCTTAAAATCGTTAAAAAAAATAACTTAATCTCGGTTGACGGTAAAACTGAGCGGGGAGACCCTTTACTATCCCTCCAAAAAAAAAAACAAAAAATTACTCAATAAGCAGTACTGTTAGAGATCAAAATATTTAACTGTAACAACTTTAACGAGTCGCTAAAAATAGTTTACCAGTATTAAACAAATGTTAAAATTTATCACGACTTCTTTTGTCATGAAAACACTTTTTATGTGGTTTTCTATTTGCAGCAACACATGTAGATATTTCACAGCAGACCACTGAAACTATAAGCAGAGCTGCATTGCCTTACTCCGCTTTGAAAACATGAATTCACAATTAATTATCATCCAGAATTGCACACATTGCAAAGATTGTTACTACAAAGAAAGTTTGAGGTCTAAGCCATCCCCTTCTTTTTCCTTCTCGTCATGTTTACCACCCTTTTCTCCCTTAGAACGGCTTGCATGAACAACCCTGGACGGCTGACCCTGACCGTCTTCCATGAAATCTTCCAGCCGGAACTTCGGATGCCAAGTGCTGGCCGGTTTCTCTTCATTGCCCAACTTCTGTTCCTCCCTGGACTTGCCAACTGCTGCAGCTCCGCCCATGATTCGTTCGCGCACCTCCTTTGTGCTTCTAATCAAAGAGAAGAACTT
The DNA here is from genome assembly GCA_033070095.1 of Escallonia herrerae. Taxonomy (NCBI): domain Eukaryota; kingdom Viridiplantae; phylum Streptophyta; class Magnoliopsida; order Escalloniales; family Escalloniaceae; genus Escallonia; species Escallonia herrerae. The sequence goes on from JAVXUP010004751.1 coordinate 20,885, forward strand.
CGCCATTTTCCCTTCCTCGTCATCTTCTTCCTGTTCGTTCTGCTCTATCTTCCTCTTCCTTCTTTCTCCATCCATTTTGATATGTGAACACACACACACACACACAGAGAGAGAGAGAGAGAGAGAGAGAGAGAGCGAGCGAGCGAGCTCACTGATTGGTGAACAACTTGCATTAAGGTTGACTCTATATATGGATTGGTGACTGCTTGACTGAACAGTTGATACCACAAAAGTCTTTTGCCTCCCAAAACAAGTACTCGTGCTTAGTAACAAAATAAACGTTAGGTGGCGAAGTTGAACAGTCCCGCATTATTTGCCTCCCAGCATGCTTTTCACGGTCGTAAGCATGTGCCAAAATCAAAATTCTTATCAGAGTGCACGGATTACTAACTTCTTATTAGAATGCCAAAATCAACTTATTACCTTTCAAATTGTGTTGACACTCCTCTATCATCATTTATCGTAAATTATACATTAATAATCGCATATAAAAATATTTAGAAAGACCCAAATTACGGTCCAAATTTATTTTAAACAACAAATTATCACTTTTGTAGAAGAAGTCGTAATTATTATGTTTTGTTTTACAATTCATTTGTAAAAATGCATTAATTAACAGTAATAAAAAAGAAGGGGATTAAAAAATATACAAGGGTAATCAATTAATTACGCTTATTATTATTATTATTATAAATATAAAGGGTGATCCATTGGTCGGGAAGATAACCATCATTTGGTGCGTCACTGCTTACCAATCTTGTTCTTCTCCTCCGTGACGCCCAAAAAATGACAGGTGATGTTGTGGCGCCATGTTGTCAGCAGTATCTGTTAGGAGAACCAAACCCTTGGCTCATCTCCTACCCACTCCTTCACCTCTCCCCCTTTCATGTTCCTGTACGTGTTCATGTTTATATTTGTCTAATCTATATATATATAAAAAGCTAAAGCCTTCACTTATAATCGCGACACGTAGGATTTTTAGGACTCTATCTTTGCGACAAGTAGGACTTTTTAAGAACATTCTCCTTCTGACACATAAGCTTCAACTTTGCATATGGTAGTCCCCTAACTTAGTTGATCTCTTTATTTAGAATCCAACTCTTTTGAATTAGATATATAAAATTCAAAAGTCCTATTTGTTTTGATATTCTTTTTTTTTGCTACTCTATTTAACTCTTTACTATAATTTATTATTAAAAATTCGTAGGTATAATTTATGCAATGTTTTAAAACTTTATAAAACTAAGAAACTAATTATACACCTTCTAAAACTCTACCTAATCAATTTACTTATACATTAAGCCTTAATTTTGATTATTAAAACCTCAAAATCACTTTAAAATAATAATATAAAATCTCAAAAATGTAAAATACGGAAATCATACCCTACTTACTAATCTTTTAGTATGATCTTTGGCTCTATTTTTCTATTTAACTCTTTACTATAATTTATTATTAAAAATTCGTAGGTATAATTTATGCAATATTTTTAAACTTTATAAAACTAAAAAACTAATTATACACCTTCTAAAACTCTACCCACTTTAACTTTGTATGTGGTAGTCCCCTAACTTAGTTGGTCTCTTTATTTAGAGTCCAAGATTCTAGAATCCTATTTGTTTTGGTATGTTTTTCTTTTACTCTTTACTTTAATTTATTATTAAAAAATTCGTAGGTATAATTTATGCAATATTTTTAAACTTTATAAAACTAATAAACTAATTATAAACCTTCTAAAACTCTACCTAATCAATATACTTATACATTAGGCCTTAATTTTGATTATTAAAATCTCAAAAGTACTTTAAAATAACAATATAAAATCTCAAAAATGTAAAATACGAAAATCATACCCTACTTACTAATCTTTTTGTATGATCTTTGGCCCGACTTTTCTATTTAACTCTTTAATATAATTTATTATTAAAAATTCGTAGGTATAATTTATGCAATATTTTAAAACTTTATAAAACTAAAAAACTAATTATACACCTTCTAAAACTCTACCCACTTCAACTTTGTATGTGGTAGTCCCCTAACTTAGTTGGTCTCTTTATTTAGAGTCCAAGATTCTAGAATCCTATTTGTTTTGATATGCTTTTCTTTTTCTACTCTATTTAACTCTTTACTTTAATTTATTTTTATAAAATTCGTACGTATAATTTATGCAATATTTTTAAACTTTATAAAACTAAGAAATTAATTATAAACCTTCTAAAACTCTACCTAATCAATATACTTATACATTAGGCCTTAATTTTGATTATTAAAATCTCAAAAGTACTTTAAAATAACAATATAAAATCTCAAAAATGTAAAATACGAAAATCATACCCTACTTACTAATTCTTTAGTATGATCATTGACCCTACTTTTGTAAATCTTATAAAATTAAAAAATCATATCTACTACTTTTAGAGCTCTACATAATCGAAAAAGGCTTCATTTTGCACTACTAACTTCTTAAAAAAACTTAAAATAAATAAAATAAAATCTCGCAAATATAAATAAAATCTCACAAATGTAAACAACGAAAATCCTGTATGAGATTAATGATTAATCTTTATAAATTAAAAGATAAGCTTTTCATAGCGTATATTTTTATTTTTACCTCAATTTTTTAGTTATGCAAAACATCATCCTATTTGTTTTGGTAATTTTTTTTCCTTTTTAATGAAATCTTTTCTCCGTAAGTTTTATTGTAACTTTCGTCTTTTTGCACCAATTTTCTTAAAATCTAACATGTTACGCACATTATGAACAAAATATTTAGAACTAATTATATTGAATCTCCAAGAAAAATTAAAATCGATTGAAGAATAATTTGTGACAAGCTGAGAATAAATTTGTAGAATAAAAGAGACGAAAAGATAAATTAATTATAAGAATTTTTTACCCTTCATAAATAACTACAAAAAGAGAGAAGCATGGATGGCCTCAGGATGGTAATGGTATAGCCGAAATGTCGGTACTAGATGTGAACGTGTGAGGGTGGTAATATATGCAATTATGCGAGTGACCAGCCATGATAATTATGATAGTGATAATTGTTGTGGTAGAATTGGAATGTTGGTAGTGAGATTTGGATTATGTAGTGACAACATGTGGCTGTAGCGATGTTGGCGTGTAGTATGTTGATGTTTGTGGTGGTGATAGTCATAACTAAACGGTGGTAGTGCGAGAGGTGATGGTTGTTGTTAAAGTTATTGTAGTGGTAGAATTAAGGTATTTCGAGGTAATATTAATTTACATTACAGTACTGATTGATAAGTTATGATCTAAACTAGATTGAAAAAGTGATGAACCTAAAAAAACTGATGATAGAAACACAAAAGTGCACTGACGAGCAAAAGTTATGATATGGTGAAGGTAACTGCATTTGTAGTGGCAATGATAGTGCTAATTAAGGTAGTTGAAGGTAGTATTAGTGTAGTATTCATAGACGGGTTACAGCGAGAATCTTATACAGACAAGCGAAGAACTTAAATACAACAACTTGAAGGTGCATAAATTATATTCAGGACTAGAAGCAGTAAATTTTTTTTCCTAGAATGACTTTTATCTTTCAATTTTGATTTTGGTCTCACATTCTGATTCCTTAAAGTTTCGTTAATTAGGCAAGACGATGTTTTTGTGGTTAACCACTTTCTAGCCCCTGGCTACACTAATCTAATATTCTAATGATATTTTTCATTAAGTCATGTTAGCAACACTTTAATAAGTTATGTATAGATAGAAACACTTTCAATGCTACGTTTCCTTTTCATTATGCACAGGACAAATAACATACACAAAGAGTTTTTCATGAAGAAATAAGGTGAGTGAATTTGACCTTTATACTTATAGGAATATTGAGAGATTTATATACACCAACAGTAAATAAGTTATAACACTCTTTACTAGATTAAATTCACAAAAAACCGAAGGTGATGGTACAAATAATTGACTTTTTTTTTCATATTGGTTCAGGATATATCATTGATACATACTGACGATTATATCTACAAAGCTTTAAATATTAAACTAAAAAGTTTAAATTCAGTTAAATAATAATGCGAGATTGTTGTCATATGTCGTAGCGAAACGTTAATAAAAAGGCATCCTAAGTCTATAAGACTTTTAATTGTAACATTCAGATCTTATTAAACTCACAAAAAACTGGAAGTGATGGTACAAATAACTGACTTTTTTTTAATCATATTGGTTTAAGATATATCATTGATACATACTAATGATTATATCTACAAAGCTCCAAATATTAGACTAAAAAGTTTAAATTCAGTTAAACAGCAGTACGAGATTGTTGTCATATGTCGTCGCGAAATGTTAATGAAAAGGCATTCTAAGTCTATAAGACTTTTAGTTGTAACATTCACATCTTATTTGTGAGTAAAAGCTGATCATATTAAATCATGCATTGTACCTTTGTTGCTAAGGTATGTTTTTATAATGCTAATTTTTCAAAAGTTCTATTCAAAGGCAATATACTATACCGTAAATTTCTTACTTGCAGTTCAAACAATAACAGTTAGAAACAATCTATAACAACACATTATAAAAAATATTTTTAAAAAGTTAAGAAAATTAACAGTTGTAAAATATCTATAGAAATATATATTAGATAATATTTGAGAAATTAAAGAACGTCCCGTGCGTTGCACGGGTCCCTTAGCTAGTTGAATTAAAGTCTGGGATCCGCTCGTGTTGATTAATTAAGAGATTGATCAGAAGTTTTGTTCTAATTGGTATTCATTAGCTTCAACGAAAACTTGTGATTGACTCAGTTTGTTAGATGAGCTGAACTTAAGCCCTTGAGCTCAGTTCAAACTCAGACGCAGGTTAGTATGACTGAACTCGGTTCAGCTGGTCTTAATCGTGTGAGTTATTTATGAATTTTACGCAAATCAAGCCTTAATTTGATAGAAAAATTCATTTTGATAGTAGAAAAAAGTTACTATAAAACAAGATAAACGAACGTGATCACGAATGTCCTAATGCTCTTCAACCTCCGTTCGTTTATTAAAAAAAAATTAGATCTAGCTTGATTCGCTTGGTAAATAAATGAAAACAAAGTAACTAAACACCACAGACCTGTTTATAAATGGCTCGATTTACTTACCACGCTAGTTATTAGAATCCTTAACGAACTGTTAGTCAGACTCCACGTGTGTTTGCTCTTATAAAAGCTCGTTCTAAATTGGTGTACAAGACAAACGAATCAAGCTTTGAAGTTCGTTAACTTATTGAACTAGAATGATAACAAAATATTCGTATAATGCTCGGACTCTGTTGGAAGGGTTTAATAGATAAACAAGTCGAGTGTGAGTATAATTTGACCCCCCACAACACTTTATACGAACCAAACTTGAAGACACTCTGATTTCGGTATTAAGTATGGATTCCACCAACCATTTGATGCCATGAAGCTAATTACTAATTACTAATCAGTCCTAACAGCCACTGCCCTTGTTGTCCATAGGCCCGAAAATGCTTCACATGTCCTCTGTAGGGCCCAAATGTTTTGGGCTCTTCTCTCAAACCCCGCAACTTGTTTTCATGGAATGCCTATTTGCACATTCTATTAAAACATATTTTATTAATCCTCTAAATATAAGCCGAGAAATTATTAGTCTTTATAGTGAAAAATAAAGTATTGACAAACATATAAAAGTTGCTTTTCTAACTTTGG
>JAVXUP010004752.1:0-26547 GCA_033070095.1 Escallonia herrerae
TCGACCCACTCATGCCATTCAGACACATGAGCTATAAAATAAGGCATCCACCAAAAAAACGGCCGGGTACCAGTTCAACCGCTCCCGATCCTTTTCCTTCAGAATCTCCACGTATGTGGAGATGACACCGTTGTCTAACCAACTCCCCGGAGCCAGGGAGGCCATTTCTCCACTCGCAAGTGTAATCCATTCCCTCCGGATGATTCACACTATACAACGCTTTGTCCCCGGGGGAAGCCGCTAAAATAATGCTCTCTGATTATTTGGCATTTATGCGGCTTTAGGGGCTTCACTGGATACCCTTTGCGATATTGCCCTCAGGGGTTGACGGGGGGATATTGCACTCCTTCGGGGGGGTCGACCGGGGGATATTGCCCTCCTTCGGCAATAGATGGTCCTGCCCACGAGAGAATGGGAGTCTCTCCGACAGACTAATGTGTCCCGAAACCCCAGTCTTACGTGCCTTCTGCAGATTGCTTACCACACTTTGGCACGAAGCCACTTGGCTCGAAGCAACTTTAACCAGCAGCAAGGGGTCATGGCTTGTTAAAATCAAGAAGAAGCGCGGCCAAGAGCAACTTTATTTCGCAGAGGGTTGGAGTAATTTCTGCGAGCAGCACGACCTCAATGAAGGGGAGTTTGTAATCTTTGAACACAAGGGGCTATTTAGGTTTCAAGTATCCGTGTTTGATCAAAGCACCTATGAAAAAGTTTTTCCCCAATGTTGAACCCTAAATTTGTGTTAATAAATTTCTGTTAATAAATTTGTGTCTGATAATTTTAGGTTCTTAATTGTGCATTTGAGAATTGTGATGGTCAATTGATGATTTGAGGGTGTCAAATTTTTGATGGAATATCATGCGCTTGAGAATGTTGAGATTGTTTAATCATCTGCTAAAGCACTTATTCCATTGCCAGAAACTACCAACTCGAACAAAGTCCAACCAACAGCTAAAAAATACCAACAACTAAAACAAAAAATTTGCCCAATTCTCCGCTACATTGTATAGCGGACAACGCACAACTTCCAAAATTTTTGCACCTGGAGTTACCCCACTGTCCGCTCTAAACTCCAACGCTAAGAAAATCTTTTCAGTGCCCCTTGTGTCCACTACATCGTGTAGCGCACGGCGCAGCACTAACTCTTAACCCAACACTTGGAAAATTTTAACTTCCCCCACTGTCTGCCACATTGTGTAGCGGACGGCCCAGCAGAAACTCTTAACCCCAACACTTAGAAAATTTTCACTTCCCCCACTGTCCGCCACATTGTGTAGCAGACGGTCTAGCAAACTCTTAACCCCAACACTTAGAAAATTTTCACTTCCCCCAATGTCCGCCATGAACGGCCCAGCAGAAACTCTTAACCCCAACACTTAAAAAATTTTCACTTCCCCCACTGTCCGCCACATTGTGTAGCGGACGGTCCAGCAGAAACTCTTAACCCCAACACTTAGAAAATTTTCACTTCCTCCAGTGTCCGCCACATTGTGTAGCGGACAGACCAACAGAAATTCTTAACCCCAACACTTTGAAAATTTTCACTTCCTCCACTGTCCGCCGCATTGTGTAGCGGACGGCCCAGCAGAAACTCTCAACCCCAACACTTAGAAAATTCTCACTTCCCCCACTGTCCACCACATTGTGTAGCGGACGGCCCAGCAGAAACTCTCAACCCCAACACTTAGAAAATTCTCACTTCCCCCACTGTCCGCCACATTGTGTAGCGGACGGCCCAGCAGAAACTTTCAACCCCAACACTTAGAAAATTCTCACTTTCCCGAGTGTCCGCCATATTGTGTAGCGGACGGCCCAACAGTAACTCTTAACCCAACACTTGAAATTTTTTTTGCACTTCCCTACTGTCCGCTACACATTTTGTTTCCACCTTTCAATCATTCTCAATGAGAGCCAAAAAACCAACTCAAATCAATCAAAATCATCTTCAACGGAAATCAGACAAATCAATCAATCAATAATCTTCAACACAAATCAATGAGAGCTTTCTAAATAATCATGGTTTATTAAAAAAAATTTGACATTGTAATGGTACAATGTCAACTGGGGGAATCATGTTGGGGGGATTCTCGGTATTAGCCGGATTTACAATAAACCTAACCGCTCTAGGCCGGCCTTTCATAATTTGCCAAGCTATTCTATATCTAAAGGTGTCTACTTCTGCTTGGCTCCACACGGCCGCCTTGAGGCTCTCGGACCGACAAATGTAATCCATGTACATGCAAAGGAAGACACCGCAGTCCGAAGTGTTATGTTGCTTGGGCCTCCTCTTCTTCAGTCGCAAATCGAGCTTTGGCCGCGCCGGTACAGGGTTACCACGGATACCATTGACCATTGCACAAAATATATTCTGCGAGAAACACAAAACGGCGTAAGACACGAGTTAACATTTATGCCAAGTTACAATAACTGTTAAACAACAATCGTAATATTACCATTGAGTCCAACTGGGCTTTGTACATCTGCAGCACAGGCATGTGGGTGGTATCGTCGTGGAGACTGTCGATCACCGATACGACTTTCTCTTCTGGTTCATAGCAAACCAAGTACCAGTGGCTTTCCCCTAAAAATGGGATTAGAAACACGTCGGCAACACTTGCGCTCACTGGACTATCCCTAGTAAGATACGCTCGTAGGTTAGCGGACGGTCTCCACTGGCTCAACTTTTTCTTCCGCCTTTGCTCGACCCACTCATGCCATTCAGACACTAGGAGGCTATGAAAAAAGGCATCCACCAAAAAAATGGCCGGGTACCGTTCAGCCGCTCCCGACCCCTTTCCTTCAGAATCTCCACGTATGTGGAGATGACACCGTTGTCTAACCAACTCCCCGGAGCCAGGGAGGCCATTTCTCCCCACTCGCAAGTGTAATCCATGCCCTCCGGATGATTCACACTATACAATGCTTTGTCCCGGGGGAAGCCGCTAAAATAACGCTCTCTGATTATTTGGTATTTATGCGGCTTTAGGGGCTTCACTGGATGCCCTTTGCGATATTGCCCTCGGGGGTCGACGGGGGGATATTGCACTCCTTCGGGGGGGTCGACTGGGGGATATTGCCCTCCTTCGGCAATAGATGGTCCTGCCCATGGGACAATGGGCAGTGTCTCCGATAAACTGATGTGTCCGAAACCCCAGTCTTGCGTGACTTGACTCTGAGAGAAGGGTTGGGGTTCCGAGTCCAATAGCAAAGAGAAGGAGGGCGCACTGTAGTCTTCCCACGGCGCTTGAGCCTGGCCCATGGTGCTTGGCGGTCCCCAATCACCACCCATTCCCGGTACAGAGAGACCACCATATCCCTGGCTCACTCCCGAAGTCTGTCCCAAGGGATCGGTGTATCCCTCACTCACATATGGGGGCTGCCACCCCGGATAACCCATTCCCGGGCTGACGCCGGAAGGCTGGCCAGATGCTTGGTGTAAAAAATTCTCGTAGCCATACGCCAACGCATCAGCCTGTTGGCGAAGCTCCTCGCCCATTGCATCCACCAAATCCTTCCGCTCGCGTAACTTCTGGAAGAAGGCGAACGAGGCCTTACATCCAGAGAGATAATAAATAAGTAACTTCATACACAATTAGAATCATCAAGTTCAATTAAAGGCACTGGTTGGCCAACTTACCAGATTGTATGCCATGTGCTCATCGATCTGACCCCTAGGGTGGTACTTCTCCCCGCGTTCAAACCTTACTGGAGCTACTCTCCTCCGGGTGATGCGGTAGTACCACCCATTGTACTGTTAGATACTGATCACGGGGTCAGGCTCCGACACAATGGCCGCCAGTGTGTCCTGCCAGGAATCCAAACCTCAAGTTCTCGTTCGCACAAGTCGTGCGCATTTGCCTTGCCAAACCGAGGGACACCCGGTGGGTTCCTGTTAAGCCTCATATCCGGCACGCCGGCTGGCAACCCCTGCAGGCACTCAAAATGGCGCATAGCGCGATCTGGCAGCTGCCACTCTGCGACCTCGAAGTGGATCAGGGGTGTGCGTTGCAACCCGGAGAGCGTGAAGACGAACGACTCTCCCACCCGTCGTGCCAAATGTTTGTACGGTGCCCATCGCATCTGGCCAGGAGATAACGAGTCGAGCTCCCCCCGATAGTACGTAATGTTGTGATGGGGATCGTCTCTCCTCTGGTAGTGGCTGTCCTTCCGACTGTACTCCCAGGCGCACAACCGAGGCCACACATTATCGGTTCCGTCCCTACGCCTGGGTGCGCCGGTAGCAAGGTGTTCATAAGACCACACCTGAGAGCAAAGACAAATTAAATAAAGTATCGTCAAATTTTATTGTCAATTCAACCCAAAAAAAAAAAAAAGAAACGAGCACGTAATCAAGAATTGTATCATATACCTGCAATAGCGAGAGACATGCACATATCGCTTTGCAGTCGGGCCTCGTTGCCTTGTGCAATGCTCGGTATAGGTACGCAAGAGTTGCGGCTCCCCAGGCATAATCCCCAACCTCCAGTAGGTTACCCAACAACGGTAAATATTTGACGCTGACGGTATTCTTCGACGTTGTTGGGAATAGAATTGCCCCCATCACCCACAAGAGGAAAGCTTGTGTGTACAGCACAAGCATCTGATCCGTGTAGTTATCCGGCAGAACCTTGTAGGTATCTACCAACCATTTCAACTTGATACCACCAGTGCTAAATTGATCCTGGGGTATCGAAGTAAAGAAGTCCCTAGCGGTCCTCTTATTCGTTGCTTCCGACGGAGGAGCTATTACCGGCCGCCCAGTCACCGGTAACCCTAAGATGAACCCTACATCTTCTAGGGTAATTGTCAGCTCTCCGAGAGGGAAGTGAAACGTTTCGTTTCACTTCTCCACCTTTCAACAAGGGCACCTATTAAGTGTCGGTCAAGTTGTTGAAAGATCTGCCCATGCGTGAAAATCCCAAACCCAATCCCACGCAGTAATCTTTTCTGGGTTCTGTTCAATTTCCATGCTTAAAAATTATCGGATACTTCTACCGTGTTGAGAAGTGCTCTTTCCTACGAATTAATAAATACAATTTAAACAAATTAAACGATATACAACGTTCCCAAGAATAACAAAGTTGATAAAACAAGTATCTTACTCCACCATCCCATATAAGCGTACTGATATGGTTTGTTTGGTCGTGTAATACGGACGGATCTTCTGTTCCAGTGTTGAAATCCATTTTTTGCAACTGAAATTATGCAAAACGGCAAGGTTGGAAGCGTAAACATTCTCAGACATACAACGCTAGCACAGTCAACGCTAGCATGTGATCAGATAATACTCACATAAGTTCACATGCTGTGTATATGCAATGTACATAGATACAAACAGATACGGAATGGGATTTTACAAGTGAAATCACATGAACAAATAATACGCAATAGACATATATAATCTATATATATATATATATATATATAGGGAGCCGATCCACACCCACTAGTGGAGAAATAAAATTTCTCCACCAAACCGCTACAAAGAGTAGCGGTTGGTATTTTTGCTTACCACCAAACCGCTACTCTTTGTAGCGGTTGGTATTTTTCAAACCGCTACTCTTTGTAGCGGTTGGTATTTTTGATTGTAAATACACAACCGCAACAAAGTGTTGCGGTTGCGCCCCACATGGACCCCCTCCCCCTTCCCCCCATGGCCCCCCCTCCCCCTTCCCCCTGTCTCCCCCCACCCCCTACCCCCCTGCCCAACCGCAACAAAGAGTTGCGGTTGGCCCCCTTCACCCACGTGGTGTCCCCCTCGGCAGCCACGTGGCCTCCCCCTTCCCCCATGCCCCCCTTCCCCCGTCCTCCCCTCGGCCGCCACGTGGCCTCCCTTCCCCCCATGGCCCCCCGTCCTCCCCTCCCCCATGGCCCGCCCATGCCCCCAACCGCAACAAAGTGTTGCGGTTGGCCCCTTCCCCCGGTCCCCCGGTCCCCTTCCCCCGCCACGTGTCCCGTCCCCTCTCTCCCCGCCACGTGGCATCCCCTCCCCCCGCCACATGGCCCCGTCCCCCCACCATGCCCAACCGCAACACTTTGTTGCGGTTGGCATGCCAACCGCAACAAATTGTTGCGGTCCCCCACCCCCACCCCACGTGGTGTCCCCCCCCGTGATGCCCCCCATGGCCCCCCTTCCCCCTCCCTTGTTTGTTGCGGTCCCCCACCCCCACCCCACGTGGTGTCCCCCCCCGGTGATGCCCCCCCTTCCCCCTCCGTGATGCCACGTGGTCACTCACGGATTTTTTTTTTCCACTTTATAAACTCTCCTCCCCCGAACCCTTTCTTCCACTTTTCTTCCACTGACCCTTTCTTCCGCTGACCCTTTCTTCCACTTTTCTTCCACTCTCCATCGTCTTTACGCTAGAAGCTCGGTGGATAACCGCTAGAAGATTGGTAGATTTTTTTTTAAATATATCAAGTCAAAACAAGTAAGTATTTTTTGGGTTTTCTTATAATTCAATTCAATATTAATTTCAAAGTTCAAAAATAGTCATTGTAGACTCAAATCAAAGATAACGAAAAATACAAATTGAAGGAAACAAAAATCAGATCAATCCGAGATCGGATGAGCGGTATTACATTTATAGATTCCAAAATAGCGATTTTTTAGGGCGTCTAAATGAGGATTTTTCACAAATTTATAAAAAATAGCTAGAGCTAGATTTTGCCAAAGTGCAAAAAAGAGACCCTAGTTATTTTTAAAAGATCTATATCAGGGAAAATTTTCAGAATTTTTCAAATACTGGAAAGGGGTTAACTGATACGCGGAACCTTGAAACTTTGCACTGTAATTTAAAATATCAAGCCAGCGCGATTTAGCTCGAAACTTTTATGAGAACCCTAGGATGTTGGGAATTTCCATCCCCCAGGATTTCGGAGCATTCCGAAGTCGTTAGCTATTTTTTTGGCCGAACGGGCTTTTAAGCGCTCGATCCGGACACCGGTTCGGGATTTTTGGGCCAATAGTCCGTAGAATACTTTTTAGATCAAGAATGAATTCGGAAAGCTTAAAATAGCATTTCAATGCACTTTTGAGATCGTTCTGATGCCAGGGGCATTTTGATAATTTGCCACCCCGAGAGGGGTATTTTGGTAAATTTACGATGTTAAGTTTTTCAAAGGACTTTTTAGTCCAGAAGTGTAAGTCAAACACCTAAAAGGTTGTTTTGAAGCCATCCCCCAGGATTTCGGGCCATTCCGAAGTCGTTAGCTATTTTTTGGCCGAACGGGCTTTTAAGCGCTCGATCCGGACACCGATTCGGGATTTTTGGGCGAATAGTCCGTAGAATACTTTTTAGATCAAGAATGAATTCGGAAAGCTTAAAATAGCATTTCAATGCACTTTTGAGATCGTTCTGATGCCAGGGGCATTTTGGTAATTTGCCACCCCGAGAGGGGTATTTTGGTAATTTTACGATGTTAAGTTTTTCAAAGGACTTTTTAGTCCAGAAGTGTAAGTCAAACACCTGAAAGGTTGTTTTGAAGCCATCCCCCAGGATTTCGGGCCATTCCGAAGTCGTTAGCTATTTTTTGGCCGAACGGGCTTTTAAGCGCTCGATCCGGACACCGGTTCAGGATTTTTGGGCGAAAAGTCCGTAGAACTAGACATAAATATTAAGTGTGTACGGGGGCAGAAAGGTGTTGAAGTTACTTATACCGTGTTGTAAGTCTGATGTGAGTTCATATGCCTTGCAGGAGATTATGGCTGGAGCTGGATGGATTGATGAGCACGTCATGGCCGGGGACGAAGAGGAGGAAGATCCCGAGGAGGACCCCTGGCCAAATGACGAGGAGCCCGAGGAAATAGATTTGTCCGGACCAGAGGATGGGGAGGAGGAACAGGAAGAGACTGAACCTGAGGTGCCGGTGGGATTTGTGAAGGTTGGTAACACCGTATACCGGACACATCATGTGGAGAACTTTTGGAAACGAAGGTATATTGAGGTAGTGAGGGAAAGGGATCACCTGGTGTATCAGGCGAAGGAGATGCGAGCCATGGAGGGGCAGGAGGTAGAAAAGTTAGAGCGACGTCGTCGTGAGGAGTTGGCACGAGCGAATAAAAGGGAAGAGTATACCTTTGATGCGGGGAGAAGGGTGGTTCGGATGATGCAGGATGGGTTACGAGAAACTCATCCGGCGAGGCCGATGCCGAGGGATCGGCGCGAAATGCTCCTCGATGAGGAGTATTGGTACATGGCACTCGCTCAAGAACGGAATAGATTTTCTCCAGATTAGAGCGAGAAGGAAACGGAGGGAGGGGTAATGTGTAAAAATGTATAAAGTTGACTACTGATGTGTAGGAATGGATAGCGTTGACTGTTGATGTATATCTTTGTATAACGTTAACTTTATGCTATAACTGTTGTCTGTACCAAATGTTAATTGTGTTTATGTTAGGAATGGCTCGTCAATTGTAGGAAATCCTGCTCCACAGCCAGCAGCGGTATTTGATGAAAAATATTTTCCCTAGCGATTTTTAGGGCGTCTAAATTAGGATTTTTCATGAATTTATAAAAAATATCTAGAGCTAGATTTTGCCAAAGTGCGAAAAAGATACCCTAGTTATTTTTAAAAGATCTATATCAGGAAAAAATTTCAGAGTTTTTCAAATACTGGAAAGGGGTTAACTGATACGCGGAACCTTGAAACTTTACACTGTAATTTAAAATATCAAGCCAGCGCGATTTAGCGCGAAACTTTTATGAGAACCCTAGGATGTTGGGAAGTTCCATCCCCCAGGAATTTGGGTCATTCCGAAGTTGTTGGCTATTTTTTTGGCCGAACGGGCTTTTAAGCGCTCAATCAGGACACCGGTTCGGGATTTTTGGGCGAAAAGTCCATAGAATACTTTTTAGATCAAGAATAAATTCAGGAAGCTTAAAATAGCATTTCAATGCACGTTTGAGATTGTTCTGATGCCAGTGGGCATTTTGGTAATGCGTTGGTAAGCTAGGTTAAAGATCCATTTATAGTTTTGGAATGTAAATATTATGGATACTAAGTTGGTTTACGATTATATTTTGTTCTTAGATATATGGATTTCAACGCCGGACCTCATGATACATCAATCCTATACGATGACGATGACCACGTCGCGAGGCACGTATTTGACGGTGTCGATAGGGGTGTTTTGGAAACAATTCAAAGCACAAGTCACCACGATGAGTGGGTACTAAACGAGGAACAAATACAACTATTACACCGTCAAAATCTATCTATGTTCACCGATCCCGGGATTTGGTCTCGACACGACGATTGCCTTATATCCGCTCTAGTTGAAAGATGGAGGAGCGAGACGAACTCATTTCACTTCCGGTTTGGTGAAATGACTATTACATTAGAGGACGTCGGATTTATACTTGGAATCCCATGTCACGGCAAACCCATTACTTCGAGCAAAACGTCTGCATCCATAGCGAAGATGGCTAGGCAGTATTTCCCGGGAATTCCGAGGGAAGCTCTTACAACGAACGGCATCAAACTTAAATGGCTAAGAGAGCAGTATGGCGTGCTACCGGATGAATACACTCCTCACGATTTCGTGACGTATACGAAAGCATTCCTTCTGTATATTATTGGAGCCATATTACTTCCGACGCATTCGAAAAACACGGTGCATCCGAAGTATATGGTGTTCTTGGAGGATCTTGAGGAGGTATACTCGTATTCGTGGGGTTCAGCTGTCCTTGCGCACCTATATCGAGCACTGCACAAAGCATCGAGAAAGAGTGCAAAGTCCATTGCCGCCTGCCTCACTCTATTACAGGTTTGAGCATTTATTGTCTTGGTTGACGTGTCAATATATTCGTGCATCAATGTGCTAATTCCAGATAATGTTTGCATTCACAGGTTTGGTCTTACGAGAGGCTACCCACGGGTCGTCCACAACCGCGGGAATATTCTGATGAGACGTGGCCTAGGGTGTGGGCCTGGGGGCCTACGACCAACCGGAGGAGACGGGTAGACCCGCACCACCATCTAAAGTTCTATCGGGGGGAACTAGAGATACTCAATGCATCCCAGGTGACATGGCAGCCATATAGCAAGGTGATGCATCGGTTGGATGAGTGGTGTTGGCAACTTCCGGTGTCGTACGTGCTGGCAGGTTTGGTTCGGGTGCCGCTTATTCACTTCGAAGTATGTGAGTTTCAGATGCCCGATCGAGCTATGAGGCAAGCTGGCTGTCTACAAGGGATACCAAAACCCGCTGTAGACATGCGGTCGTACAGGAGTGGTCGAGGGCCGAACTTCGAGGTGCCTGATGCCTTGAATTTGTTGAGCGACGAGGTGCAACAGTGGAATACCTGGCAAGAAACATATGATAGCCTTGTATCGCGCACGAGGGTAATCGCGCCCAAGCATCCGGTCGGATAAAGGACAACCGACGAAGCCATTGAGTCCGGCCAAACGGGATTGGATC
Organism: Escallonia herrerae; assembly: GCA_033070095.1. Lineage (NCBI taxonomy): Eukaryota > Viridiplantae > Streptophyta > Magnoliopsida > Escalloniales > Escalloniaceae > Escallonia > Escallonia herrerae. Next base: position 10,421 of record JAVXUP010004752.1, read on the forward strand.
GACCGGCACTACTTTGGGCATGAGCCAATCGCTACAGCAGACTTTCCAGTTTCAGGATTCCTAGCTCACTCTGATCTAAGATTGTTGGCGCCAAACACAGATATTTCAAATTTTCTTATTGACGCGTATATAGATCTGCTCCGTGTTAGAGAGCTAAATTATAACACCTGCCAAACTTTGAAGCTCAACATGTATGCCTCTTTTGTTATCCCCTTCATGGTGAATAGCATGAAGGAGTTCACAGAATGGAGGAGGACGCGAGGGACAAGCAAGGGTGAATGGAGACCATCTGCAAACGTGCTTTCCTACTTGAACGCGGACTATCAATGTCACGCAGCTGAGGCGAACCTAATCATGCTACCTGCTCTTCATGCAAGCCACTTCTTCCTATTAGTTCTTTTTCCAGAGAATAAAGTGGTCCACATATACGATAGCCTAAGGGAAGACGGACCTGGTCGGTAGCTGGCGCAGGTGTACTCCACGTACATCAATGCGGTGGTTAGTTTATATTTCTTGACCTTCGCTCATTGTCTATTCTTCTTGTTATATAGGCTTGATATCCTTTTTTATTGTTGGATGCAGACTACTATCATTCCACTAGCGTGCCGACATTTTAAGGGGGAAGCCATCACGAGCAAAACAATGATTGATCCTTGGACGGTCGTGACAATACAAAACCGACCAAAGCAATATAACAGTCATGATTGCGGGATTTACGTCCTCAAGTACATGGACTACATAGCTCGCTCGGATGTGCTCGAATATGATACGTGGTCTCGAAACGATGCCCTGACGTTTAGATATAGGATAGCCTGGGAGCTGAAAAAGGGTGTAGCTAGACGCCTTCCTTACCATTATCCTGATATGTAATAGACGTTCGTATGGATTATTATTACTATTGTTGTATTTTGGATATTAAGCTTTGAAAATTGAATTAGCCTTACTATTACTATTGGTGCATTTTGGACAAATGGGCTAAATAGCATGCCCAAGGTGCAATGAGCAAAAAAAAAGTGACAAAAAAAACGACGTAATTTTTCGGAAGTTATGAATTGGGCCCCTAAAGTGTGCCCGAACAGGGCCTTCGTAGGAAAACCCAAAAAATAATGTGTCTCGTTTTTTCCCGAAATTGATACAAATGGGCTAACTAGCGTGACCAAGGTGCAATGAGCAAAAAAAATGTGACAAAAAAAACTACGTAATTTTTCAGAAGTTATGAATTGGGCCCCTAAAGTGTGCCCGAACAAGGCCTTCGTAGGAAAACCCAAAAAATAATGTGTCTCATTTTTTCCCGAAATTGATACAAATGGGCTAACTAGCGTGCCCAAGGTGCAATGAGCAAAAAAAAAGTGACAAAAAAAATTACGTAATTTTTCGGAAGTTATGAATTGGGCCCTAAAGTGTGCCCGAACAGGGCCTTCGTAGGAAAACCCAAAAAATAATGTGTCTCGTTTTTTCCCGAAATTGATACAAATGGGCTAACTAGCGTGCCCAAGGTGCAATGAGCAAAAAAAAAGTGACAAAAAAAACTACGTAATTTTTCGGAAGTTATGAATTGGGCCCCTAAAGTGTGCCCGAACAGGGCCTTCGTAGGAAAACCCAAAAAATAATGTGTCTCGTTTTTTTCCGAAATTGATACAAATGGGCTAACTAGCGTGCCAAAGGTGCAATGAGCAAAAAAAAGTGACAAAAAAAACTACGTTATTTTTCGGAAGTTATGATTCCACAAACCAAATCACAAATTTAATCATTATAAAAGTTCAATTTATACAACTGAAACATTAACCCTAACACTCATCATCATCATCGTCCTCTTCGACCATACTGCCAGGTTCGATACCTAACACTTTATAATGGTTTCTCTTGTCATGATCAGTCATCTTATTACACAACGCACACTTTCGCAATTTTTTTTGACCCGTTGCTTCTTCAATCGGATTCTTCATGCGTATTGCTCGTTTTCGCCCTTTTGTTTGAGAAATAATCGGATCAAAAATGTCGTCCTCCTCACCTTGCAGGCTAGTGCCGTCAATGACTGGCTGTGAAGCTCGATTGAGCGGTCTGTCTCTTCTTTCTGGTAATGCCGCCCTAAACTGTGCAAGGTTAGCCTTATCCCGTGCGGCTGCTTCAACTTGATACCTGTACCCATCGAATGTTGACGCTGCATCCAATGATAAACCGTGCATGATGTTACAAAGGTGATTATATCGCAGCGTCTCAGATTGCTCGAAATCAACTGAAACATTGGGCACGTAAGGAATGTGACCGTGGACTCTATTGGCTTCCTTCGTCCACCGTTCCAAGATATACTGTGGAGGGATTTCATGAGCATTCTTGGCGCTAAAAACCCTCAACGCGTGTCGACAAAGTATACCTTTATGCTCAAACAGTTGACAGTTGCAATTAACCAACCCGGTGTCCTTACAAACTGCAACGGTAAAATGTCTTCTGCTCCTCGGAGCCGACGAAGAGCACGGATTGGCGAAATTCGTCACATTTGTCAACGCATAAACCTTGAGATCTCTGGTGGAATACTCATGCAACTTTGTCATGCTATATTGATTCGACTTTAGCAGTTCCTCTTGAAACTGTCTAAACATTTCCTTCGTATAGACTTGAGCCGCATGAGCCTCCAAAGGTGAAAAGACTACTATGGCTCTTTCTTTGTAAACTGTAGCCGCGTCGGCTTCTCTCTCAAGGAAAAATTGCCTGTCAAGAGCTTTCTGCATCTCTAGTACGAACTCTTGTATACTAGAAGAATGGCCTACGTACCCATCAAAGAATGCATTCATACCTTCGCTTCTCGAGGTCGTAGTCATTCCGGCTGCAAAAAACTGCTTGGTGTAGGCACCGACCCACTGTGTCTTGATCTCATACAACGATTGTAACCATTCATGATTGTGCAAATAGTAGTCATCCATTAACTTGGCCCACCTCTCCTCGAACACGTCTACCGTCAATGATTTCTTCACACATGTATTAAAGTCAGTCTTGAATGTCGGATGGTTTGCATATACATTGTGAAGCCGTTCGGGATACTTGTTGCTTATGTGCCATGTGCACAGGCCATGGTGAGTATCTGGAAGGACCTTAGCGATTGCATTTTTCATTGCCAGATCTTGGTCGGTGATGATGGTCTTTGGAGGAACATGATACATTGCTTTAAGCCACGTTTCAAATAACCACGTAAATGACTCCTCCGTCTCATCCCTAAGCAGGGCAAAGCCAAACAAGATTGACTGATAGTGGTGGTTCACCCCGGTGAACGGAGCAAAAGGCATAGAGTACTTATTTGTGCGGTATGTGGTGTCAAACGTCACAACATCCCCAAAATTTTGGTAAGCAGCTCTAGAACGGGCATCCGCCCAAAATATAGTACTAATGCGGTTCTCATCATCCAGTTGGAGACTATAGAAAAAGCCAGAATTCTCACTCTGAAGGTGCCTAAAGATATCAAGTGTAGCTTGAGAATCACTCTTACCGAAAGACTCTCTCCTCTGAACACGAAGTTCATTTCGAAGGTCTACTTCGTTGAAACTCAACTTGTCAATCCCCCCAACCTGGCTTGAGAAAACCCCCATCATTCTAGAAGGTGGAATTTTAGCCTCGTCCATTGTAAATATCAGTTGTCTGTGTGCCGCGCTTATTTCTCGGTGTTGATGAATTTGACTAATCTTACTAGGGGTCATCAACTGATGATTATGGCTCAACTCCACTCCCGTCACAACCCAATGGCTTTCATTTCTTCGGTGTACTGCATACACATGGGCCTTGCAGCCGGTACCCGGAAATGTGTCCCGTTTTCTTTGTCTTGTTGGCCCTTCGTCACTGACCTGAACAACCGGGGGTACATACGGTGCTCCTCTATGACACTCAAATAGTCTTCCACAAATTTGATCTGTATTCGCCCGTTTTCTACTCGTCTTAATTCTAATACCGAAACCTATCGTTTTCGAATATGCTCTATAGTATGCTTCAACTTCGTCCAGTGTTTGAAAAACTTGACCCAAGTAAGGTGGATCAGAACCTTCACAAAAAGTATTTCCTCCAGTTGCATCCATATTGATACTGAAATCTAAAAAATAAAAATGTATATCATTCTCAACAAGTCATAGAATTAAATAAAATAAAAATAAAAATTATTTCCTCCAGTTGTGTTACAATGTTCAATCACCAAAATACCCCCGGTAAGCGACAAATTATCGAAATGCCCCCGGGGGTTTATTATCACCCTAACGCCCCAAACCAGCTTCAAAACAATCTTTCAGGTGTTTTACGTACACTTCTGGACTAAAAAGTCCTTTGAAAAACTTAACACCATAAAATTACCAAAATACCCCTCTCGCGTTCAGTAAAATTACCAAAATACCCCTCTCGGGTTGGCAATTTACCTAAATGCCCCTGGCATCAGAAAATCTCAAAAGTGCTTTGAAATGCTATTTTAAGCTTCCCGAATTCATTCTTGATCTAAAAAGTATTTTACGGACTTTTCTCCAAAAAATCCCGAACCGGTGTCCGGATCGAGCGCGTAAAAGCCCGTTCGGCCAAAAAATTAGCCAACGACTTTGGAATGGCCCGAATTCCTAGATCTTTTAAAAATAACTAGGCTCTCTTTTTTGTACTTTGGCAAAATCTAGCTCTAGTTATTTTTTATAAATTCGTGAAAAACTGTCTAATTAAGTTTTCACCTTTAGCGACAATTACGTTTCGTATTCACATTAAACAAACATAGTGTTGCACCTTAGGAACACACATGGCGTTAAAATTTATTTCCTTCATTGACCGTAAAATTTTACAATGTTCAATTACCAAAATACCCCCGATGAGCGGCAAATTACCGAAATGCCCCCAGGGGTTCATTATCGCCCTAACGAAAATAACATTTCAGGTGTTTGACTTACACTTCTGGACTAAAAAGTCCTTTGAAAACCTTAATACCGTAAAATTACCAAAATACCCCTCTCGGGGTGGCAATTTACCAAAATGCCCCCTGGCATCAGAAAATCTCAAAAGTGCTTTGAAATGCTATTTTAAGCTTCCTGAATTTATTCTTGATCTAAAAAGTATTTTACGAACTTTTCGCCAAAAAATCCCGACCTGGTGTCCGGATCGAACGCGTAAAAGCTTTCGGCCAAAAAATAGGCAATGACTTCAGAATGGTCCAAATTCCTAGGAAATGGAACTTCCCAACATCCTAGGGTTCTTATAAAAGTTTCGCGCGAAATCGCTCTAGTTTGATATTTTAAATTACACTGCAAAATTACAAGGTTCCCTGTATCAGTTAACCCTTTTCCAGTCTTTGGAAAAATCTGAAATTTTTCTCTGATATAGATATTTTAAGAATAACTAGGGTCTCTTTTTTACACTTTGGCAAAATGTAGCTCTAGCTATTTTTTATAAATTCATGAAAAACTGTCAAAAAACATAAATTTTAGACTATGGTAAGAACAATTTAAGCATAACACAATTTAAACAATCCATTGGTAAGAACAATTTGAAATTAACATTGAATTATAAGAAAATTTAAATTACTTACTTGTTTTGACTTGATATATTTGAAGAAAAATCCACCGATCTTCTAGCGAAAAAATCTACCGATCTTCTAGCGTAAAATTTTTTGTTTGTATTGTTGTGGAGATTATGTAGGTGAGATATGGAGTTAGAAGACAGTCAGTAAAGATGATGGAGAGTGGAAGAAAGGGTTCGGGGAGAAGGGATTACAAAGAGAGAAAAGTGAGGGAGAGAGATGAAAGAAGACAGAGAAAAAAAAAGTCCGTGAGTGAGCAGTAGTCAAAGGCTGCGAAAGAAAAAAAAATTGCAGAAGACTTTGCGTCCAAAGCTTTAGGGGGAGGACACCACGTGGCATCACGGAGGGGGAAGGGGTGGGGCCATGGGGGAGGGGGCACCACGTGGGGGGAGGGGGCGTAGGGGCCATGGATAAGAGGCCAACCGCAACTCTTAGTTGCGGTTGGGTTTTTTTTGGGGGGGGGGGGAGGGGGTGGGGGGCGGGGGAAGGACATGAGGGGGGTGGGGGGAGGGGGGAAATGATTAGCAACCGCAACAATTTGTTGCGGTTGGGTGGATAATATCCACTGGTGGGTGTGGATCGGCTCCCATATATATATATATATATATATATATATATATATATATATATATATATATATATATATATATATATATATACACATTGACAAACGCTAGCACAATGCACCGCGCACACATTCAAATTCATGCATAAACCGCGATAACAACTCTAGATTATGAACAAATAAAGGATTGGTTTGTGAACTTACGTGATTGATTTGTCGATTAAAGGATTTCTTGAGAAGAAATTGCGCCGATCTACTTGCCAACACCGCTAGAAGAATTGTGGGAAGAAGGAATGAATAGCAGTTTAGAAGGAATGAATAAGGGTTTCGAAGTAATGAAAGGTAAAAACGGTCCGCTACACTGTCTAGCGGACGGTGTTATAAGGACAAAGTAACAGTCGTGCATCGACAGGACTGATGTGACAACTGATTTGACGGAAACAGTCGTCCGCTAGACAGTGTAACAGACGACTTTTTGGCTGTCAATGTGGGGCCAAGAAAGCTGTCCGCTACACTGTGTAACGGACGGGGGAGCAGGGACAAGATGGTAAATAGGTCCTTCCGCTACACTGTGTAGCGGACGACTGACAGCGCTGCAAAAATAAGCAATCTGGGCCAGATCGCGCTAGCAAGATCTCCTATTTTGCTAGCGCTCTCAATGGATCAGCTCCATACATATATATATATATATATATATATATATATATATATATATATATATATATATATATATATATATATATATATATATATATAGCTAGGCGGATCGGATACCGGGGGGGTTGGACGAAAAACCATACTGGATCCCAACTTGCTGTAGTTTTTTTTTTAAAAAAGATCATACTCGCCCTGTTATCTGGTCAAAGTTAAAATGACCCGCTCCTATCAGATCAGGGCGGGTCGGTGATCCACTGGCTGCGGATCTTATTGCAATCCTCATCCAATTTCCAGACACACCCAAACTCACCTCACTATTTTTTGCTCATCAGTGAATGAAAACTTTATGTGGTTTTTCTCTCTCACTAGTGCTATTACAAAAGTAATTAAACTCTTGCATTTGAATCTGGCTGCAACCTTCCGCTTGGCGTTACGCTTTTTCTGTTCTCAAGTTGATTTATTTTAGCATTTGTTGCTTGTTTACCAACTTTCAAATTCCAGTCTTTAGATTATAATCAAAACCTAAAAACATTCACCAAGTATTTTGCGAATATATTATCGAAATTCATTCCACTCAGTTTGACTAGAAAATGTGTGACCAATGGTATTCAAACAACATAGAGCAATTTTCATATTTTAAATGTTGTATTTTACATAAATCTCTTCATCTTAAACTTCCAAAATTGGTAAACAAACAATTATATACTTGTTTTTCAGTTTCTAAAAAGGGATCAATCTCTTTTCATACTTTCGAAAACATAAAAACGGAAACAAAGAAAATGGTAACCAATCACGGTGGCGGGCATTCTGGGTTAATGTTTGTACGCGGTAACCAGACACAAAAAGTTGCTGCATTGCATAACACAGAAACTCACAGAACACTGCACTTGGAACTTTTTACCTGCTTGCTTTGTTTGAGGTATAATAGAGAGAGAGAGAGAGAGAGAGACTTTGGTCCTTAACAGTTAGCAATGCAATCACAGAAAGAAAATGTGAAAAGAAAAGCTCATATCAAGTCCTTGTTCTTTGGTTCTTTGAAGATACGAGATCATCGTTTCTATTAGAATTAATGTAATCCCTACACTTGCTTTCTCCTAACATGAAGAGTTCCGATCTGTTGGCAGTCTAATGCCCCAGTAGTACTCTCACTAAATTGCAAAACTATTGCACCTAAAGTCTCTCATAATTCTCCGCAACTATTGATCTCCCAACTTCTTCGTTCCCTTTTCCAGCTTAAGTCCCTTCCGCCGTCCGCCATAATTTTGACGCCACTTAGTTCTTGAATTCGTACGTGGGATAGTACTTAGCAGCAACCTTGAGAATGCTGCAAAGAAGCTTGAAGTCCTCGCTCTTTTCCTTGAGCCTATATCTGTCCCTTGATGCTTTTGTAAAGTAATCATAGCAGCCCTTAACTTCTTGCAAGGCATCATTTACTTCAACAGGTATGACTTTGTAGTTGCCATTAAGCAAGTTTCTCTTGGCAACTCCAAGGTCACGGAGGGCATCGTTGTAGTTCTTGGAACACGATATGAACCTGCGTCGAATCCTGGAGTCTCTTGCTTCGTTAGCAAGAGAATTGAGGGTGTCATGGATCTCTTTACCTTTGTTATATGTGATATCGATTAACACCTTTGTGATATCATTCAGATTTCTGCTGGAGTAACGGATATCTGCTGACTTTAAGAGCTTCAAGCACTGCCAAGGGTGTTCGGTCTTCGAGCATAAGTACCACAGTTCTCCTTCCGTGCGACTTCTCCCTAGAGATGTTGGAGCAATACACACCAACACAAGGAAAAAAGATAGGAACGTGGACAAGGTACCGAAAGAAGCCATTTCTGTAATCTGTATCTTCTCTTTGCTCACTCTTGGAATGAACAAGAGGAGAATGCTCGGAAGTATTTATGCTGGAATTCAACAAAGAGGAAAAATAAACGGACAATGTTCACACTCTTAACTCCATTTTGTATGTTACAACGCATGCATTAATGAAGCATAACGTGATTTATTGCAGTTCAAGTGTAACATACATCTAGCCGTTAATCTAAGCTTTCTAATACCTGCCATGATCAACTCTCGAAACTGCGGAAATGTTAATTAACCCAGGTAACGTTATGATGCTAATCAAGCTCTTAATACACTTAATGGTAAGTAAATTATATGTTGACTCAATGTTCATTGAATTTCTTTCCAATTTTCTTTTGCCAAATTGTTGATTAACCCCCATGAGTACCCTTAGTTACTCCTATTATGAACTCGCTAAAGCAGAATTAAGCTATTTGTTCATGCTCAGGGACAAACGAACTTTACTTGGTGCACATTTTGATAATGCTTCTTGTTGCTTCTTATACAGGTTCTCGAGTGTTGGCATTTGAGTTTTAAACACAATTTGAGGAGCCCTTTCTAACTCAATTTTCAAATGGGTTCTACACTATTATTTGGTTAGGAACAAGTTACTTCGTGCTCGTCTAGATGATCATACCATTTTTTGCAAGTTTAAAACAAATGAGAAATAAAGTGAAAGTTGAAGATGAATGTTGTGCTTCAACTTGAAGGGTAAAGGAGAATCCTACATTGAAGAGATAAAGCAAATGTTGCCTCGTTATAAGATTTAATGTTGTGCTAAGAAGTGGGTCACTTAGGGGCACTCAAGTTCTGCAAGGAGGGAAGACTTAAGTTGACCCAAGGACTAAGCGCATGCCGCCCGCTCGTCCCAGTCAGTGGTTTCGGCCTATCAGGTTTTATTCTTTTTGGGTCAAAAACATCTTAATTTAATTTATTTTAAATATTTTTTTTTCGAAAAGTTGCAACCTTTGAGGCAACAGATGCATCCTTCACTGAAGAGCTTCTTTCACTATATAAATACAGTGTTCTGGTTTCATAATAACATGTCACCATAGCACACGCGATGCGTGTGCAGAAGTATAAATTTTGTTTTTAAAAAAAATCATGCATCACATATACGTGCTTATTGTCATATTCAGTCAAATGAATCTTAAATCACAGAAAACTAAGTTAGTCATATGTGCCCAAACATAATTTAGCAAAATATTATTATTATATCAAACTTGGCCTCTAAATTTTATTTTATTTTAAATTTATTTTTTGATGAATTTTAATTTGTGAAAACTAAACATGTTTTTATAGGTAATTATTTACCAATTAAGATTTTATTTTGTGTCATTTTTTAAAAATTTCTTAGAATGACGCTTGTTACGATTGTAGATTAATAATTATATAATAACAAAAATGTGTTATACCAAATCATGTTCTCTCTTAATAAGTAGTACGAGCTATTATGAGACATGCAATGTGCGTGCAAACACGAAGTTAGTATTATAATATTTTTATAATATAAAGCTTGACTTTAAGAATATAATTTGCCAATATTTTTTAAATGAATTTTAAATTATGAAGAGCAAAAAAAAAAGTTATTAAATTAAAATTTGTTAAAAAAAATCAAGTATGATATATGATTATTTAAAAATGTGAAAATCAAACATGACCTTAAAGTTGTTATTTACTATTTAAGTTCTTGTTATTTAAAATTTTTTAACAAAACTCTTGTTATGTCAAGTGTCATCATACTAAGTCGGTAGTTATGTAATACCAAAAAGGTTTTACATAAAACCATGTTTTTCTCAATAAGTAGTATAGATTATCAAAAAACAAATTCCTTCGGAAAACTCTTATGTTCTTCTTTTCTTGAGCGTCATAACAGAAAAATTAATGCAATGTTTTGATTCACCAGGTCTGAAAATTTGGAGTGTTCTTATTCTCAGATGTTATAGCCGTTGTATCATGAGAGACTTTCGTCTGAGACATTAGTACCATTGCGGGACGAATAAAGTCTTAAGGCCAGGAAATCATATTCACTCCTTGATTCTTTCCTTTGTTGTTCTATAATTCTGTTGTAAGTAAATAAATGAAGGTCTGCTTTTTCTGATTCTATTGATACATTCTGCATGTTCAGTATTTTTCGATAATTGATCTTTTTCACAAGTAGACATAGTTTTGCCGAGATGGAGAGCCTTAACTCTTCTTAGCAAAGTAATGAGCAAACCTTTCTTAAGAAGAAGAAAGAAAGAAGAAAAGCGTCATTACAGTGGGGCGATACCTAGGCAAAAGTAAGCAAATGGGCAGAGATGCCTACATAACAACTCAAATTATATGTCCATGTACACATATTTTATGCTAGGTGAGTAACCAATTGGGCTAGGTGATCGCGCATTAGTCATGATCATTTGTAAATTTCTCAAAACTATTTATCTCAGATTCCAGTATTTATTAATGTTTCGTAATTTGCTAAGAATATTTTGGCTCGCAATATATACTTAGGGTTAGTGGTAATAGTTACTTATGCTAGTTTAATTTGAATTGTTTTCATTTTCAGTGAGTGGCTCTTTGTCGACAAGTCGATGGCTCGGCCAAGAAAAAATGCAAAAGGAAGTTTTTTTTTTCTCATATTCAAGGACTTTTCGCATTTCCTGCTTGGAATCCGTGATGGTTATCCTTTAATATGCAAGTTTATTTGAATTCGGCAATGTTGTATGCTTTAATGTTGAAATTCGCCATGTTCACCTAAAATTTCTTAATCGGGAGATACCGCTATTAGCTAATAATAAAAGCCTATAAAATGTTTGTGTTTGGAAGGCCGACTTGAAATGTCCCAGCTTTAAATCAGACAGTCGACCAGACTCAAGCTGGACTAGTGCAAATGAACGATCTTACTTGCAAGCTAGACATGCATATACGATAAGAAGTGTGCTTAATGCAATTTCTTTGGCAATGTATGGTAGGATTGAAGCGAAGGATGAAGGAACTGTTTGGGCTACTTCAAATGCAGATTAGCATGAAATTGTAACAGTCGGAAAAAAAAAATTATATTGACGAGTACCTATAGATGCAAGAAAAGAAAAGAAGATTTAAAGTTAGTAATAAGAAGATGATGAAAAGATGATGATCCATTGTTGTTAAGCGAGACAACACGAAAATATATTTCGTCAGAAAGATGGTCACTAATTCCATCCCCAAAAGATAAAAATCAACCTAATTTAGATGATCATAACCCACAAACATTTAGAAAAGGAAATTGGTGTTTCAAGAAGTTGCTAAATGGTGTATCAAAAAGTGGGATATCCTTGATGTACATGTGGTTATAAGTTGGAGTATAACTTTGTCCGAGGTACCAGAAGTCATTGGACACCATGGATGTGTTATGTGTATGGGGAAGAGGCATCCTAGCCATCACGGTACCCATGAAAAGAAGTTAGAAGTACAATGGACTACTTAAGCCTTGGGGAGGAAGTATATATGGATGCACTATCGTGTCCGAAGGCTATATAGGATGCAGTATTGGAAGGTTAATCAATACATTTTCTACTTTTGAAGCTGGAGATGTCGTTCGCGGTAGCAAATTTACGAAAGTGCAGACGGCAAGGTGGGTAATAATTGCAGCTCACGGCCGACCGTCGTGGTTGCTGTTGGTGAGTGGTGAGATGGCGTTGTTATTACTATTATTGTGTACTATAAGAAAGTGCTTCTCTACCGATTAAAATATCATAATATATTATATAAAGTTCGAAAATGTTTAATTTTTTTAAATGTAACCCTCTTTTTCCTTTAAATTACTTAAAAAAGACTTCACAATCTTCGTCAACTGCCGCTCGCCGCCTGCCAGTTTTAAGTTTTCAACACTCCTCTTCCTGTTCACCACTCACCCTGAACGCAACCATCGCCTCTTTGCTTGCTACCACGACCAACGTCCGCCATCTCGTTTCCTTCTGTAGCAAAATAGGTCTTGGCCGTGAGAATAGATGAAATCTGAGTTGATGATGGCTGGATATGAATCGAAGATGAAGGGGTGCAGGAGGGAGGGTGGAGGCTGGTAGGGAAAACGAGCGGGAACAAGGAAGGAGCGAACGGCAATGACCAGCCGCTATCGCCCTTGTTCTGGTTGGGGAGGATACACAGCAGAGGCCTGTGGTGTCGATGAGGCTACATAGCAGAGAGAACGGGTAAGGAAGTGAAAATAAGGGGAGAAACAGAAACTTCTTCGTTTTCTTGGGTATGTTGAGAGAAAATGAAAGGGTTACTTTGCATTTCCTTTACTTTCTACCCAATCACAAGGAGCCTATGAAAATCCTTCGTTTCACATCAGTATAATTGAAATGAACTAGACAGCGTGACTCCAAAATGACAAGTTGATGCTATACATCCCTGCACGTATAAATAAAAAAATACACGTAAACACAAATAAAGAATGTATTAGATTTCCGCTCTGTAACCCCCAGATCCGAAAAAGTCACTCCTAGAGCTAGCAAGTTGCTGATTTCTCTGCGACTCTAACTTGGGACAGTCGCGAATACGGTGACCAAGTCCACCACAATACCCGCAGCCTTTCACTCCGCTTGCAGCGGTGACGTCTAAGTCTTCCATTGGGTCATTCAGCTCAGCCAACACTGGAGGTATCCTCTGCTTTGCTTCTTGCAACAGGTGCTTCAAGTCGAGAAGTGTCGTCTCGCTTTGGTTCTTGTTGATGAAGGTTGTTGCTATTCCCGTCTTCCCACATCTTCCCGTTCTTCCAATCCGATGGACATAATTCTCGATTTCCCCCGGCATATCATAGTTGATTACATGCTGAATTTCAGGGAAATCCAAACCCTTTGAGGCAATATCCGTGGCAACCAACACATCTTTCTTGCCTGCTTTGAAGGACGAAATGGCATATTCTCTATCTTCTTGATCTTTGCCTCCATGAATCGCAACTCCTTCAACTCCTTTTAAAAGTAAATATTCATGAATGTCATCTACATCGGCTTTGTTCTCACAGAAAACTAAAACAGGCGGTGGGGTCTTTTGCAAGCATTCTAAAAGGTAGACAATCTTGGCCTCTTGCTTCACATACTCGACTTCCTGAATCACATCAAGATTCGCTGCTCCCGCCCTCCCAACATTGACGGTGACAGGTTTAACCAAAGCATTTTTGGCAAAATTCTGGATCTTTGTCGGCATGGTAGCAGAAAATAGAAGGGTTTGGCGCTGAGATTTTAAGTGATCGAACACTTCCCGTATGTCATCTTCAAAACCCAGATCCACCAATCTATCTGCCTCATCCAATGTCAAGTACCTGCATATATGATAATTTCAAGACGCCATAACATGGTCCAATACCAAGACTAGGAAATGAAAAAAAAAACGATGACCATACATGTCTGCAAGACTGCAACATGCGTAGTATGTGAACAACAGCTGATATGAAAGATAACCAGAATGGAAGGTAAATAGACTACAAGAAACGCGCAAGGTCATCCATTCTGTAAGTGTAGTTACCAGAGAATAAAAGAGAGCCACGAAGCCAGACCAACAATCTTGTAGTCATACATGACTATTTCGAATTACACCAATAAATATATATTGATTGATTTCAACAATTTATCCAACTACTACTGTAAAAACAGGTGTTGAGTATGTATCTGGCAGCATGTGCAGTACAACATCCTGTGTGTTCAAACTTTCCTCCCTCAATCCTCAGTCACTTCTTTCTTGAGTTTTTACACATTACACAAGAATTGGAGTTGGACAAAGAAGAGGAAATCTCGCTACTCAGAACCAAGTAATAACTCGGCCATACACAATATTCTCGATTTCATTCAAAGTAATTAATCATCAAACTAGGTTAAACATTTAAGAGAGAGAATGGAGAGAAAATGAAACAACAAATACAGCTTCTACATAATGGGGAGAGAAAAGAAGGGGGATGGATCAGTAAAAAGTACACACTTTTTTGTCCATAGAAACTCCCAAGAAATTACAACAGGAATTTGTGCCGATCGCGTCAACTACAAAAAGGAGAGCTTCGAATCCTCCCTTTTTTTTTATTTTTTTTTATCATATGAACCAAAGAACATGTGAGTGAAGCAATAACTCTCTTTTCTCTACTTTTGCACGTCATATACAAAAAATTGAAGTTTGCGAATCAGTCATGTGCCATCCCAACCTTACAAGAACACGTGTTTTTGCACCAAATATTTAGTGAACTTGTATAGCTTTCACTTTAGGCAGCTTACGAATTTGCTCCATGCTTTCATCACAAAATGACACCCAAACTACTGAATATTGAATCACTATATTCTAAACACTTCCTAATAACTTTTATAGTACAAGAAACAGGCTGAAAATATAGACACATCTACTTTTAAGGTGTGATCAGAAAGGCTTTTAGTCGAAAGTAAGCTAGACGTGCTAGGCAAAGGTTACTGTTGCGAATTACATTAAACTTGATCCGGATAGATTCAAGCAGAAGACAGACAGAAACTGCAATTCACAATACGGACATGGTCCTATAAGAAGTTGTCATTAGTTATTACCTGCAATTGTCAAGATTCATCTTCTTTTTGGCAAGCATGTCCTTCAATCTCCCAGGTGTGGCAACCACAATGTGAACACCTTTCTTCACGACCTCTAACTGTGACCGCATATCGACACCACCAATGCAAAGCAATGGCCTCAATTCCGGATAACCATACTCCCTCATCGGTATCAAGAATTGCTCCACTACCTCATAGGTCTGCCTAGCAAGTTCTCTAGATGGGCAAACTATCAATCCAAAAGGTCCTTCCCCAGGAAGGAGTGGCATCATCAACTCTTCTTGCAATGCTATCATAATTAGTGGCATAACAAAAACCAATGTCTTACCCGAACCAGTAAATGCAATCCCAATCATGTCTCTCCCTGATAAAATAACAGGAAGTCCCTGAACTTGAATAGGTGTTGGTTGTACGATCCCTTTAGCTTTTAACTTTTTAAGAATCGGCTCTGGGAATCTCATATCCTTGAAATTCTTGACTGGTGGGGGTATGTCTTCACCTTCCACTATAATATGCCACTGCTTCCTAATGGCGTCACACGCTTTCTCGGACATCCTTCTGATAGGCAACGGCGGCTTCCATCCTGTTGGCAATGGTTCTGAGTAGGTTATTCCCGCTGCAATTTCACGAACTGACATTAAAGGTTTTCGATCAGATACGTGTTCAATCATCTCCTTCTCCTGTTGTACTATTTTTTCGGTAACACTAATCTCAGGTTGTTCACGCTTAAGCTGAGATGCCTTTACGAGCAAGCTAGGTTTGGCTTCAGGAAGTTTTGATAATTCCCTTTCATCGCTAATTGCCAAAGATTTCCCCTTGTGCTGGAGAATCTTCTGAGCCTCAAGTGCCCTACGCTTTGCAACCGGAACATATTCGACATAGTCATCATCCTCCTCCATTTTCTGCGAGCTATAAAACAAGTTAGAGAGATGAAAGACGTAAATGATCAAAGCAAAAACAGTATACGTATAGACCAACAACAAAGTTCAAGCGTAGATAATCCTGATGAGGC